>JAXBDA010000615.1:0-77438 GCA_036023075.1 Gaultheria prostrata | reverse complement strand
TTTCTTTGGCTTGTTAGTAAAAGGAAAAAATAAATCAAAAGTTGAATAAGAAAAATCAAAAATTATTTTTTAGGGGAGAAATCTGTTATTATTATAAACTTCAAGGGAGGTAAATGAAAGGGTAAAAAAGTAACTTCACATTTTCCGTTAACAGAAGTCAACCGACATGACTGACAGGGGAGGTAAGTGCAATTTCAGAAACGTGAGGGGAGGTATCTGTTGTTGTCATAAATCTCAGGGGAGGTAAGTGAAATTTACCCTTTAAATAATCACAAATTTTCACAAATGCGGATGAGCTTAATTGATTCGACGAACTAGCAGGCCGGCGTGCACCCTAATGACAGATCCATGGCTTGGGTTGGCGTGCTCCCTCTGTCACCATGTTTTGGATAAAATTAGAGATGAAATAGTACGCTTCATCTGTTATTGTTCTAGATTGTGATTGATTTGTCATTTTTTTATATTTATTTAGGCTCAATGAAATTAGATCTATTTTCATGTGCAAATTTTAGTTTTTCGATTTGATACTATCATTTTTTCACGATTGGAATTAAAAAAATCATACTCCCTTTGTCCCAAATTTTTTGTCCACTTTTATTATTCCAGACATCCCAAAAAATTATTTATATGTTCAAATATATTACTAGGTTTTAAATATGCAGTATAAATCTTATTTGATAGATCTTAATTAAATCTATTAAACAAAGTCTTCAAAATCATAAAGAATATTATATATCAACAGGTATAAGCAATTTTAAAAACGTACGCATACCGAAAAACGAACATGGTATTTGAGACTGAGAGAGTATTTAGTATTAGTAGGTATTTTTTCGTCAAATTTTGGTACCCACTATTAAATGCTGGCTATGACCCTGCGCTGCGTGATGTTTCCTTCAAGTAAAGAACTCTACGGTTGTGGGGTATACCTTGAAATTTGACCTTTCTACTCTTTGAGGAAACTCTTACGTTTCTGGGCTCTAAGAAAGTTCAGTAGCGTGGTCGCTATGGCGAGTCCTAGGTTAGGTCTTGGAAAATTATGCCTATGTGTGTATGTGTCCCTGTCCGTGAGGGTACAAAGTTGGAGAGTATGTAAAGTCCGTCCGATATCAAAAGTTTATATGAGTGATCTAAAAATCTAAAAATATACTCTAAGTAACAGTTTGGACTAATTTAGTTCTATGAGTTTTACGGCTTGATTTTGGTTTCCAAAATCTCTTATACGTACGAATCATTAGGGGGTGTTCCGCTAATTTGAGTTTTTTGGCTTTTTTATGTGAGAGCTCAAAAAATGTGTTGGCTTTTTATTGTTTTTAATGTGATGTATTATTTTTGTCTCGAAAAACGCAAAAAGCTGGCTTTTAGCTTTTTTTAGTTAGTGGAGGACCAGACCCGGGGGTGGTGGTGAGCGCATCCGAGCCATCCAAAAGTGTTTTAGACGGCCCAGATTTTTCCATAGAAGCGTCTAAAATGTTTTGGACTCTTCCATGAAAAAATACGAACCGTCGAATGCCGAGATGGACTGCTCGAATGCTCACCAGAGACAATCTCCAGGAGCGCTCACCAGCACCCTGTTTCCAGACCTTAGTGTGTTGTGATAGGACGTGTATGACATCAATTTCTTGTTTCAGGATAGCACACTTACATGTGATTTCCATAAAAGGTGTTACCACTTTACATTCATTATTTCCATTGAGAAAATTCATACAGAGTGAATGATGTTTGTATCTGCATCAATTCATTGCATCTTCCTTTTTCTTTTTATAACACAAACCTACCGGTCTTCATTCCATTATTGAATCCCTATTAGGTCAACCCGGGGACCCTGCAGTGAATTATACCAGCTGTCCAAAAGTGTTTTCAACGGTTCGGATTTGTAGACGTTTTCTTACCGGTCAAAGTACATTCTAACCCGTAAGAGAGCTTCAGAGAATTCAGACCATTAATTTCCAAGATGAACGGCTGTGAATTGCGCTGCACGGTGCAGTCATTTAGTGTGCTACACCATCCCCGCTTCCGTGACTTTACTAAATTCAACTCTATCTGATGGTACAATCTATTTGTCGACCATTTCCTCATGGAAATCTAGCTATGTACACAACCACCGGATACAGATTTAGATACTGCTCTGTTTATCGGTTCGGTCCAATTTGCTCGGTTTTTTTTTTCGATTTTAGACCAATAACAAAGCTTGATGGAACAACATTACTAAACAATATAACACAGTTCATGTGCCTAGCTATTTATAGCAAAACAACATAAAAAGAAAAGGCCCAAGAAAATTATGAATTGTGGAATGGCATGAAAAAACTCTAAACTAATGTCTAGAAATGATTTTCATATATCCTTAAATCTAATTTTGAAAAGGCAGAACCAAGTCATGGAACATGGGAGATTTAAGTTTACTAGGAATACTTGGGTTATTAATAGATAATTATTTCCTCCGTCCCAATTTTATAGTCCCTTTTGGGGATTCCAACTTAATAAGGGACATAATTATTGTACTTTTGAAAATATGTTTTTCTTATTTTACCCTTCAATCATTACACTTTTTTACTTTTTTATTATTTTTAATTCCAAAACATAAGGGTATAAGAGGAAATTTCTTAACCATTACCCATTTAGTTTTGAAGTGGGACAATATTTTTGGAACGACAAAAAGTGGCAACTGGAACTATAAAATTGGGACGAAGGAAGAATATTCCGATCCAGTTTCAGCTTTTTTCAAGTTCTTTGGACCAAAACCGAACTAGGCCGATTCTTGAGCGTAAAAAACTTTTTTTTTAAATTTCTTTTTTTTTTTAAATCTGTTTTAAAAAAAATTGCTTGAAAGCTAATTTGGCATAGCATCACTTTTATCATCTGATACTTTTGGATTCTGATTTTGAAAAAATTACAATTTTAAGTATCTAAATTCTAGTTTTTTTTTTTTACTACACACCCATTTATAGCGGATCAGAAATGCTAGGTACACAGAAATAATACCCAGAATTTACCCAGAAAGTGGGAAGGAGTGGATCAGATGAAAGAACGCTGTTACGTACACAACAAAGTGGGACAACACAAATATGAACCGTTCATTCCAGCAATCAATGGTTCTGATTTGAAATACTCTTTGACCGGTAAGAATACTCTTTGACCAGTCAACAAGTATTTCAAATCTGGACAGTCGAAAAACACTTTTGGACGGCGAGAGATGGGTTGTCCCACTTTGTTGTCCATTTTTTGTTGTATCCCTGGCATTTCCGCAGATGAAAGAGCAAATACATCTGAGCCACTCATTTTTACTTTCTAGACAAATTGTTAGTACTTTTTCTGCGTACGTAGCATTACCGATAACAGATGGATTCTAGCTATGAAACTCACCCCTCATGGATACTCTTTCGTCTAAATTGTACTCATTGTACCTACCGAGGGTAAAAAAAAAAATTATTTTTAATTTTGATCGTATGTTTCTTGGGTACGAAATTCATGTTCGGAAATCATTTTCCATTTGTCAATCGGAGTGGATGATTGTTCAACCACCTAGCATTAGTGGGGATCTTCTTTTGTTAGGTTAATACGCACGAGAATAACTTATTGGCAGACGGTCCGCAAATAAGAGTTTGCAGACCGAGTATCCGCGGTGTCTATCCCGAAATTCAACGGTCCGGATCAATGCACTCTCTCTCCTCATTAAGCGAAAAACAAAAAACAAAATCTACGCGTTTATCCGAATCGTTGGATCTCGAGCTGAACATCACGGATGTGCTCGGTGTGCAAACCCTTGTTTGCGGACCGTATGCAAATAAGCATTTCTCAATACACACACATACACAGATATGGCCCCGTCCCATTAAACTTGACCTTTTGGCTTCAGAATGTGTCTAAGTACCCGGAAAACGTACACAGAATTTACCCAGAAATTGAAAATCAGTGGGCTAAATTCACCTACAGTGAATCTGGACCATTAATTTTTGAATTCTGGGTCAATTATGTGTATTTTTTTTGGGTATGTAATAGTGCTCTTTGGCTTTAAAACTTTTTTTTATTAAAATATATATATGTGAAGAAAATGACATATCGTAAAACGTAAAAAGACAAAATATCTAAGAAGTGAAACAGGCCAGAGTCACGAATGAAAGCCCACAGTTTTATAGAGCTCAATGAGGTTAAACATTAGCAGCAACTGCAGGTGATAGACAACTCATCGATCAAACTATAGTCTTATCACTCTGTCACTTTCGCATTTGAGTTCTTGTCTCTCTGTCACCTTGTTTTAAATTGTGGTTACCCCATGTTTCTCTGTTGTGAGAGGGTTTGGACCGTTGGATGGTGAATTTTATTTTTCGTATTCTAAAAATTTTTGTGTGATTCAACGGCTCAAAACCTTTGGAACATAGGAACAGGGCGATTTTGGAATAGGGGATCTGATTCCTTAACTTGTGCTGGCAAATAAGTTCAAAACATATCCCAGTTTCGAGCCCATAGTTTTTTGGTTTTTTTTTATTATTTTATATTTATTTATCAGCAAAGCCCACAGTTAATATACTTCAATAATTAGATTCATCACAAACATCCACCGACACTGCAGGTGATGGAAAATGAAAAGCTAGTTTCTTTTTACCTACTCTCATTAGGAAGAGGGAGTGCTGATTGCCGGTTCGAATGTGCACACCAAGGCCGCACACCAATATCTCGGGTCCGAGTCGCAATACCACACCCCTCATAGTAGGGTATGTTCCAGAAGAACTACAGTTTTTGTGTACCATCTTTTAAGCGGATGCGCGCTTGAATTTGGATCACAATCGAAACCAATCGAAACCCAAACCGGATGTCCGATGTCCAGTTGCTGGTATTGAGATTAGCCAAAAAAAAATGATGAAGTGAAACTACCTGAAGATTTATGAAAACTACTGCATCATATTGTAATGAAAAGATAACACAATGCCCAGTAACTATAATAACATCAATTTCAAGAATGTCCAAATTCTTTGGACACCTCAAATGCTATGCGCGGCGGTATCTCAAACTAATTATTCATGGTACAAATACAATTTAAAGTAAACTTGCATATGCCATCTCCTATGAACAGAATCATCTCCCTCTGCATCGATCGATCACAGAGCGCTTCAATATCACACTTCTTAATATGGCGGAGCAAATTTAATGATCGGTTATAGATTAAGACCCCGTTTATGCCACGGTTGAGTCATGACTCGCCAACGGAAGTGCCGTTTCCTCCTCCGCTGCTGCTGCTGCCAACCATCCAATATTGTTTGACTGCAACCATAATCTTCTGTGTCACCAGGGGGCCGTCCTCATGGTCTATCATTCTGGTGTCCCATCTCATACCTCTTGCGATTTTCTTCACTTTGTTCAGCACATCAACTTCGTCACGGAATATGACCGTCCCTTCAGGCCGCAAAATGCGGTCCATTTCTAGTAGGATATCCTCAAAATCACATCTGCATGTTTGTATGGTTAGTTATTGGATCAGACTGTACAAGTGGTGCAGCCTATAAATGCAAAAAATCACGTAAATTTCATCTTCGAATAAAATTTTGAAACAAAGTCATCTACCTGAACCAGGGGCCTTGATTAATGGATCAGATAACAAAAAATTGTGAAACGTAATAGCAGGAACGTAATTTCTGATCTTCACAAGTCAAGCAATAAAAAGGAAATTTGCTTGTCTGGGAAACTTTGGTGATCGACGAACACCGGAGCCCAACAAGATGCTGTTACTCCAATTTTAATATGGGAATTCGTTTCTTGTCCATTTTGGTCTTCTCAATTTCATATGTATCCAGACACACTTAAATATATGCACAAACTTCAGGAATGCCAACTCGTTCTTACAGTAGAATCTTTCTACCGTGAGTTTGTGACTAAAACATTTCTAGTATTACGTGAAACACCGTAACAAATGCAATGTTGGGGAAATCACACGTTTCTGAATCCGTGAAGAGAAGAAGAATTAATCTAATCTAAAGCCAATGCCACTAGCATATTTAGAAGGCACAGAATCAAATATGATACTACTTACTCCCTCCGTCCCAATTTGTTTTTCCAATTTGGGCAAGAGAAAAATTTTAGGAAACATTTAATCATTACACCTATAAATGCTCAATTTTCCAAAATTTACCCCCCAACTTTCGAAAAGTTAACTTTAAGTCGAATAATGAGGGGCAAAAAAGGAATTGTGTGGCTTTTAATTCATTAGGCTGTCAAAATAGACAACATTTTGGGACAAACAAAAGTAAAAAAGGTGACAAAACAAATTGGGAAAGAGGGAGTAGTTAACAGCGTTCAACGAGAGGGTGAGGAATGAAGATGCTTACTTATCCTGATACAAGCTGAATACTCCACTTGCATGGATGAGATCATATGACCTTGGATACGTAGAGAAGCCTTCACACCTGAAAGAACAACAAAACATAAATCTCACTACTATTTTCATCAAAACCAAATTCCATTTCCATCTCTCATAAGAGCAAGTAACTTTATATATTGAGAGAAGACGAAGTAAACACTGGCAAGTACAACAGTTACTACAACATTTTCAGATAAATACTAATATGAATAAGGGGGTTTGGACTCATTTAGAGCTTGTTCTAATTCTCCTGATCAAGGAAATTCAACAGCTCTGTTGCTTGATTCCAGTTGCTTTAATGAGGCAAAAATCTTTATCATTAGGGCAAACTCCAATTTTAATTCAAGGTTCACAAAGTAAGCATCATTCCCATGGCAACATCTATGAGATGGTTATGCGGTGAAATTCCTCTCAGCAGAAAGATTCTGAAAGGGTATAACCTCCTCGAACAAACAATCCAAAGTCCTCCATAACAATTCGCAAACAAATGTTGTACTAACAACGTTTAGGGTATAATAAGGTAACCAAAGCGGAAGACTCGTTAGGACATACCAGTCGTGATATATGCCAATCAGACCTCTCTCAAATATAACACCTAGTGTATTCTCAGCGATTGTTGGCACAACATTCATCACCCATGATTTTGATGATTCAAGTGCTGCTGCAAACCCTCCGAGGCCTGCATTCATATCCATTATGTTCCGGTATCTAGAAGTGCCAATTAACGTATTGATCCTTTTGTACACATTGACATGCTTTTTCCACTGTTTATTGTCTTTGTGGTAAGATTCAGCAGTGATCCCAGGAACAGATCCCTTAGTGATTCGTGGAGGAACCGCAAAAAGCCTAGCTGGAAACTTCTCCAGTTTCCCTCCTGCAACTTCACTGGCACTGGTTACCTCAGGGAAAGGAGTTATGCATGGCTCCATTTGCTTGTACCTAAAGTTCGATAGAAAAAATAAGTAAACTGAGTTACGGAAAAGAATATACAGAATAACTAAATAGTGTTACAGAAAAACTGAAAGAACCCTAACTGATAAGAATGTTATACTGAATACCACAAGTTACAGATGGTTAACCATCAATCCATCACACCCATTATCATTATTCAAACAAACGAAATAGCTTGTAACTTGTCACGACAAAATTTTCACTACAACTGCAGTTGTTATGATACAGATCTCAATTTTACTAGAGCACATTATAAAAAGTCCATTTAGGGAAGAATGTTTGTTTGCACAGTATGTGAGTTGATGACTAGTGTTGAAAGGGTTCATATTCTTTTTAGTGTCCATTTTGTTCTTCTAGAATAACAGCAGTCTCTGAATAACAGCAGTCTCTGAATGACATATAGAGAGCATTTAAGCATATCAAGCTTCACACATCAGGAATTAGTTGAAACACCAAGCTTTATAAGGTAAGCCTACCACACTCCAGAAACCTTAACATGATTTGCACGAGCTGGATAGCACTCAGCGCTCAGCTTCCGCCACTGCGCTATTGACCCATTGCTCTAATATGTTTTACATCGATTTATCTATATCTTTTTTAGACATTTAACTTCCAGAAGTTGCACGATGAAATGCTTCTAGACATAACTGCAGTGATAGCTTATCAACTTACGAGACACAAAACCCAAATGTCTGAAGCAAAATATTCAGGAAAAACAAACAGCAAGGTGAAATACAGCATGTATGAAGTCAAAAATTTCAAATCAAAACAGAACTCGATCAAATGGGAAGAAAAGTCAGTAGAAGTAACCAGAAAGTTCGGCAGAACTAGAGCAACAATATCAGCATGGTGAAATTCACAGTAATTGATAGAGAATTGAAGAATTCATTGCATGAATTGTTTTAACCCTCATGAAGTCTTTGAAAGTTAAAACCAGACCAGAGATTCAATTTCTATCCTAAAAAATTACAACCAACAAAAAGAGGGAAATGCACCAATCAATAACTTTCGGTTATTTCTGGGAGTGCAATCCAAATCTCATACATGGAGTGTCGCATCATCTCCAACTCATCACCTACTTGAACTTGGATCCACGTCTCAGCCTTGTGGCGTGAGGAGGGACGTAAACAAAAAAAAGACTGTTGGATGATCTTTTTGAGCCATGGAAAATAACTGCACATACGAGATAAGGGAAGTCTGTTCCAACCTTACCATTGGAAACAAACCCGAAAATCATTAACTCGATACAATGTTTCCTCGTATTGTTTTCTATTAAATGGAGGTGATGTGGTCATGTGGTAGTTTGAGAGATGGTGATTTACGAATGAAAAGACGTTCCTTCATGGTCTATGTACCAATCACGAAATGTGAGAGAATGAACTTCGAATGAAGCAGATTGAGAAAGTTCCAAACCAGCAGTAAGATCTGGCAAAAAAGACAGATTACGCACCAATCCATATCACTTGAGATACAAACAACTATAGCTTACACACAAAACAACCATTAATGGAGTAAATCTATGAAGCACGAGGTACTTCTAAAACCTCAGCGTACTCGTAACTGTAACTTACCTGGTACCAGTACCTTGCATGGTACTTCTAAATTTGTACAGTAACAGGTACCCTAAACACCTACCAAAAGTTCTCTTTGACTTTTGCCATACCCCAAAGTACCCCACTATATATCAAGCTGTATTCAACACAGAAATGAAACGAAGTTGATAAGACTTCCTTTTCTAATTTGCACCTTATGTTTGGCGTTAAATAATTATTCGATGTTGGACTCCTAATATTCCAAGTCATTACGCTATTTCCATTATTTGAAGTGTAATTTACGTGTAATATATTGCTCTATATTATAAAAATACATTTGTTATGGCCGTACCTGTACCTGGACACGTGCTTGTTAGGAGTAAACACTTCATTACTTTAAGCATTAAAACGCCTAAAGTCAAGTGCCCAAAGACGTGCTCCCATTTACATAATCCAGTTCTCCAATCAGTCAAAGCTAAAGTAAAGATGAAAAATAAACACAACATGTAAACATGACGGATGATTTATCTTTGACCTTCTTCAAGTAAACTACTGCACCCTTCTTCAAGTACTAGAGAGATGAGTAATAGAGAGATTAAGCACAAAAGAATATTACTTGAAATTGGTTTTTTGACTAACCAGACATCATCAGCTTCCTTGGACTGGCAAATATTGACAGACTTCCTTCTGCATGATTTTGCATTCACTTTTTTCCTCCAAATGGCAATATCCCCTTTCTCGTACTTTTTCTCCCAGCAAAGCAGCTCAGCCAGCTCTTCAATATTTCTTTGCTCCCCCTGGGCATCTTCCTTAGACCGTTTCCATGTCTTGTAGTATGTCTTCCAATTGATTGGAGGCCCAGATAAGATCCAATATCCACCAGGTCTCAGGACCCGATCAACTTCCATTAGGTACATCCCATCTGCAAGTTAAAGGTCGCCAATTTCAGGTTAAACAAGTTAAGTGGATTTAACATTCTATGGCCATACATTTCAGATCACAATACTTCAAATCAAACAGAACTTAATAAGTGGGAAAAAAAAATGTCTGATATCTAATCTTTCTCTGTGCACCCGTAATCAACTCACAAGAGAATGTTTGTAATTTTAACCCCATAAGACACATGTAACGGAGTTTTATGGAGAATCTCAGCAGTTATCCTCTCACCTTCACAGATAGAGAATAAACAGATAAAAACTACGGTGCATTAAAAATTTTATGTGCCCCAATTTTTGAAAGCGGACCTCGTATCCTAATTAAACAAAGGCGGGAAAAAAAGAGATAAAAAAAAAAAACATAAGAAGATAACAGCACATTCTCGTGGCTTGTGATGGACTAGAATTGAACGCTTCCAAGCAAGCCATAGCTATTGATATCATACTATTCGTGATGTGACCATGTATCACGCAAGAGAAACACATGAGCTACCATTTTGAAGTTAATATTGATGCATTCAAGACTTCAAGTGAATGGCTTCACATAATTTTGGTCACACAATGTAATTCATCCATTTTTTGATAAGTTACTCGAACTTGAACTGGAATAGCTTTAAGAGAGGATTCAAGGTAGGTCACTGGGATTGTACTTGCCCGGTTGTCCCCTTGGAGACTCATTGTAAATCATTCTTCCGAAAAAATGGAAAATACAACCATTTCCTGATATTAGGAGAACTGAGCGTCGAATATACATTGCTTTCATGACACGTAAAGGTAAAATTTACTTCATCCAAGGATTTCAAGTTTTACTCCAGCTCCCTTTCCATGCTACAACAAGCAATAAATGAACAAAAATCGATACATCAATTTCTGTTGAAAAGAAAGAGCTTTTTGATAACATACCATTTGATGTCCATGGTATTAAACACCGAGAGCATTGAGCCATATCAAATGCACTAGATGGGTAAGGAAGACGTATCGTCCCAAGAACACCAATTGTTGCAGGGACACCCCTCTCCAAAGCAAATTGAACTTGAGCTTCATGGTTGTCTTTCGGAGCGAAAGACATAGCCAACACATTTCTCTTCATCAAATAAGCACCCCAGCTTGCAACCTATATCATAAATTGGTTCTTATAAACCCAGCACATAGACAAATATAGAACCCACCAACTCATTATAAACATAATTGGAGAGCACAGAGAAAGTTGCAACTACAACGGAATAACAGTTATAGAGTAAATCGAAACTAAATTTTGATGAACAAATCAAGACAAGAACCAAATGTAGGTCATGGTCGATATAGCTGGAAAAACATTCATCCTCGCCATGAGTTACGAATCATGCATGTTTCAGGCCACGGATATTTTGCTTTGATTAAGCCCTGCATATTAATAGGTCCAAAGGATCTGACTTTTGTAAGCATAAAACTAAACTGGTTCTTAGAATACAACTTCTTCCATGTCAGATGTGTCAAGCCAGAGGTTTCTACTACTTCTTCAAGTATGAAGAATTCTTCAAGAGAGGCCATTAAGGGCCATTTTGACACAATGCAGTTGTCCTCTAGGTTCTGGGCTGCTGTAAAACAAATTGAAAGAACAAAATTGTGCATACAAAGACTGCCCAAACAAGAACAAACAGTCCCACTGTAAAAAGTAATTGCGGAGATGCTAATCTAGACAAAGGATTAGTTTCTAAACTGCTGCTGTGTATGCAATTAACGATAGTTGATTAACACAAGGCTAACAGTAAGTAGACAAGATGACGTACTCCACAGCCTGTATCCAGTGCTGTTCTGATAGAACCATCTTTGATTGGAATCACTGATGCAAGCTCATCTATATATGCATCTGCGCCATGAGGGAACATCGTTCCTCCACCTGGAAATTTGAACACATTACCCTGGAACTGAACCCAGTTCTGGACAGCCTTCTCAACAGTCAAGCTCTTATAAGGAACATTAGCATAGTAGACATAGTCACGGCTTTTTGGCCAGGAAAATGGGGTCACATATCCTTTGGGTGCTGGAATAAGACACTGCAACTTTTCCTCCTCCGGGGGACAATGTCTTTCTCTGTATGCCATATTTTCCCTGGGGAAGGTCATAGCACGGTCCTGTTCTTGGCAAGGAGTATAATCAGTGTACTTAGCATCACAAGGCTTAAACTCCTTGGATTTGGGCTCCAACGAATCTATTACAGGAACATCATTGTGATGAGGTTCAAAGTCAAGAGTGGAAATGATATTGCAGTCTGTTTGCTTGGTTATTTCTAAGGCTATGCTATCTCCCTTTCCAAACCCACTCTTTTGCCATGCTCCCAGTAAGTAAAAGAAACAGCACAGTCCTAGCATGATGAATATAGAAACCGGGCTCCGACCCCTGCTGCCTGATGGGTTATTCTTAGAGCCCATTATATGCTTGGAACATCAAACTTCAAATTCACTGAAATTAAGAATGAATAGAGGAAATAGTTACTTCAGATGTAGAATCACAGGTACATGATGTAAAGCCATAAAACTGAATCAGAATCAACAATCAACATTGCTTGAGGAAATATAGAGGATTATTGGTGGAGTTTAATGGAAAACTGGAATAAATAAGAGAAGTCCGTCCCACATAGCCTGTGTTTAAGAGTTTAGAGCAAACAAAACACCAAAGTATGGCAAGAGGAAGAAAATGGGATAAGCAAACAACATAAAATTAGTTCAATTCCCTCCTAAGTCGTAAGTCAAATTTAATGTTCTTTTTTACTCCCTATATATAGTTCAATACAAAACTACGTGCAATTTTCAAATTAAAAAATAATTTTTGAACCGTATTAAAGTTCTCAATGATCCATATTGACAAAAAAATATTTTTGTAAGAATATTATTTTTTAGTTGAAAATTACACGTAATTTCGTAGCGTAATTTCCTAGCGTACAGAGGAGTACTCTCTTCGTGAACTTGTCCAGATTTCAAGGAGGATAACATTCAAAACAAAATAACTCAAAAACACAAATTTCATAAGTTGATGTAAAACTAAGTAAACAAACAAGGAAATCAAACGATTGTTTGGATCCTATTGCGATAAGACGCACCCGTTTAATATACAATTACTACATTCCATTTTAACGTAGATCTTGCATTTGAGCAGAACAACAAATTACTAAAAACGAACTGAAAAGAGAATTTCTGACCTGATAATTGAGAGCACTCCGATGGCGGATTACACAGCCACGATCCAAAGCTTAAAAATAGCAAAAATCAAGCAATAATAAAGACGCTCCACACTCTGCTATAATAAATGGTGAGGAGAGTGACAGTGTGTAAAGTGGAAACAGATCTTTTTCGTGAACATAAATGCTACAGATAATAAGAATGTATATATATATTTTTTATATATAGATGTGCGTATACAGAGGCGGTGGTGGGGAGCTGAAAGGAATGTCGGTCGCCGTTAAAAAAGTTGAAAACTATTGGTTGATCTACTGTTTTTTATAGTATTTGGAAGTAAATTCTGATGATCGGACGGTTACGCGATGCCGTCGGCCGTCGGTGGGGGGTTGAGAAATGAGAAAGCGAGAGACCGCGTTGGACTCTTGTTCTCTGTCCTTTTCCCTTTTTTTTTTTAGGTAATTAAATAACTACAGTATTATTCATTAAATTTGTGGACACGGCGTACATTTTCGCATTCCTTACTTTACGAGCTCATTTGTTTAAACGGAGATAAAAGATTACAATATGAAATTTCTTAGGATATGAGTTAGCTATGAAATCCTTGAGATATTGCTCAGAATATCAATGGATTGAGAAAATTTATTCCCAGTGTTTGTGTTCAACGGGATATAGTCATTAGAAATTACTTTTTTGTTATGGCACATGGCCAATAGGGGGAACGTAATCCAAATCCCCGCCCCCCGGATTTTATATTCCGCACGGATCGGGATAAAAAAATTGGTGGGGTTTTGAAATCTCATCCAAATTAAGCGCAATAAACACCGGATTTGGGGTCATATGTCATTCTATCTCATATTCCACCATCCAAATCTCACGTAACAAACAAAGTCTACGGAGTTATGTTTTAATTCTCAATCAATGTGATTTTCCATTATTACCCTTCCGAACTAATTTGTAGGGACAAGGCAACGAATGACAGTTACTTCCTTCCTTTTAGAGATTTTCTGAATTTAAATTGCATATTAGTTACTTATCTTTCAAATTTTGCTTGAGAGATAATGCCTAAAATTAAGAAAGTTTTAAAATGGACAGTATGATTTACTTACCTCAAATCAAATAATTTTTCAAATTGCGTAGATTTAAAATTAGGGGATGATATTGTTTCCAAAATATCAAAGCAAATCCTAGTTTTATGATAAAAAAAAAACACTTAATGACCTATAACACATGGTAATAATCAATGAATTAATATCTTGAATCATGGTAAAAAAAAAAATGTCAAAAGCCATGGTAAACAAGGAGCCTTGCTTAATGTTCGTGGTAAAAAATTTAGGGATGCTATAGTCGCTGAGCGCTGCTGCGCGGAGCTTGAACATGTCCTTATCTATGAACATGTACATACTCCTTATCTATGAAGCCCTGCGCAACGGCTCTCTCATAGAAGACATGGTAAAAAAAACATCACATAAGGTTCTGATAAAAAACAAAATGCAAACATGGTAGTAAAATTTAATGAGAAAACATAGTAAACTTATAACTAGTCAAAAAACATTGTAAATATAATATCTTTTTAGAACACGAATCATGGTAAAAAAATATCACATATCAAGGTTTTGAAATGGGAGTTGTATGATTCACTTACCTAAAATCAAGAAATTTTTAAAATTGTGTAGATTCAAAATTAGGGGATGATATTATTTCCAAATAAGAGTCCTTTAAGCACCGAATCTTAGGGGATTTTTGAAAAAGTGGTAAAAATATTGTAACATGTTGGGGACATGTACAATGATTATGATAACCCTGAACAACTTATAATTGCGGACATTTATTTTTTCATGATTTACCATATTTGTCCCAACATGTTACAATAATTATGGTAGAAATATTAGTCAACTACAACTAATATGTTTCCATTATCATTAACATGGTTAATTCATACGAATCTTTTTGTTATAATTGCGGACATCAATTTTGTTTTGAACTTAGAGAAGAGAAACAAAGAGAAAGAAAGAGAAGAAAAAAAAAATCCCTATCCTTCTTTCCGTATCGTTACCGTCTCTTACAAAATTCTTCAATTCTTTTGTTATTTTCAAGTTCAACAATGCTAGGTGGGCCACCCATTGAGCTTATTGTCATCTGACACATCACTTTGGTGTGCATATGGTGTACCCATATCATTTTCCATTCAAGTTGCAATTCTAAAACCAAACAAAAAACAAGAAAACACAGCCTCAGGCCCTGTTTGGATGCTTCATTTTCTACTTTTCATTTTTGCATTATTGGCTTTTGGTTGTTTGACTGGAAAATGGAACATGGAAAATGCATTATGTGAGAATGTGTTTTGATTTTTTAACATTAGAGAGGAGAAGCCAAAAGTAGGATAGAGAAGAGTTTTTTGACTTCTCATTTCCACTTTTCCTATTTTGATTAACAAAACTACCTACAAAATATATTATGTACATATGTCTCAAACAATATTATTGTTACAAAATGCATTTTTCACATTTCTCCCAAGCGCTAAATTTAAAATACATTTTGACTATAAACCAAGAAGCCAAAAGGTAATAAATAGCTGAAAATGAGCCTCCCAAACACTCCTTAAATCTCAAATTTCTCTTATTACTTTCTCCCTTTCAATTTTCTATTCCTCTTCCAAAAAAGAATTTATCTTTTAACCCATGTTTCCCGTAAATAATAAAAAAATTGCCCAACTATTTGCACAGACCACACTTGCAGAGATATGTGGGGCTCGCTTTGGGATCTCAAAAAAAAAATCCAAATCGTTCATTGAATTTAAAATTATGTTTCAGATATGCTCGCAAAAAATCAACTCAATCCAATGACTTTAAAATCTTGATTCAATCTTCTAGCTTTTCATTCAAACTTCTCATTTAGATTTAGGATTTAAAAGTTAGAAGATAGGACAAAAATCGTGATATCCAATCGAGTTAATTATTTACGGTGATTCATAAAAAAATATTTTAAATAAATTAAACAATTTCGATCATATATGTGTGAAACTCGAGACGGACTCCACATGTTCATTTGGAGTGCACCAAACGACGTAATTACGGTTCATTTGTTTGTTACTCCTCAATTCTACTCGCAACGAATTTTGTAGCTGTACCGACAAAGACGAGAATTGTCTGGTGAAAACAGCTATATATCCTTCAAGCTTTTCACTTGTCGAAAACCCTAAAGATTCGAAATTCAAATCTTCGGAACAATTCACCGGAGTTCCGCCCGCATTTCAACTCCTCCGGTAAGCCTTATTCGCCGCGATCATAGTTGCAGTCACGTACTTGTAGAAGTAGATATAGCAACGTTTTTGTGCCAGTCAATCTCTTTGTACTGTTTCTCTCAATTCTGGTGACTTAATGTGTGGAAGGTTTCCGAAATCTCGTTTGCTTGAAGAATTTTTCGCGACTTATGTAATTCGTTCTGAGTTGACTGTGTCTGTGTCTGTGTCTGTGGTATTGTCTTTGGAAAATAAAGATCTGAGAATTTTGTTTAGAAGAAAGCCATACGATCGAATTCCTAAGTGAATTACCAAAGTTATTTACCCACTAGATCCCTGATTTCGGTGTTGCCGCAATGTAACTAGTT
Organism: Gaultheria prostrata; assembly: GCA_036023075.1. Taxonomy (NCBI): domain Eukaryota; kingdom Viridiplantae; phylum Streptophyta; class Magnoliopsida; order Ericales; family Ericaceae; genus Gaultheria; species Gaultheria prostrata. Next base: position 60,904 of record JAXBDA010000615.1, on the reverse strand, counting down.
TCAGTTTGTCTGCATCGAATCTTGTAAATGTGAGAATTGAGAACGCCGGAGAATAGTATCTGGTTGTAAAGTGTAAACAATGTGCTAATCAACAATGAATCATGGACCGTGTATGCTTATAAAACTCAATCTTTTTTAGTTAGTGTACTAATTTGAGTAGCGGAGAACTTGCAAGCAGTATATGGTTATGAAATCTATTACTGTTTAGACAGTGTACTAATTAGTAGCAGAGAACTTGCAAGTAATGAGGATAGGTTTACAAAAGCAAAATGTATGGTTTCACCAAGGGGATCTTAATTATGACTTGTGTCCAATTCAGTCGAGTGCTTTGTGGATCTACCATACTTCTCCATTGTTTACACTGTTGACTTCCATATATACACTATTTATCATTCCCTTTTTCCTGATGAAAAGGGAATAGAGATGATAAAACTGGAAGACAAACGATTTTAGCCCCCCACATTTAGCATCCCCCTCTTCACCTTTGAGAGACTAAAGGATAAAAAGAGGAGCGTGATATGCTGAAAGCTAAAAAGCGGAGTGCTAAATTCACTTCCCAAGTTGAATCTCTGTTATATTTTTCTTGAACTTTGTGCTTTCTCTTGTAGACCATCTATTAGTTTGATAATGTGAAATACCTATGAATCATAGGTATTCCACACTAAAATTTTAGAAGTTTCTTGAGTACTATGTTGTGTCCCATCTAATTGGTGCCTGCTGAGATAAATTCATCAATCACCCTCCCTTTGCATCTTGCTCTATATCTCAAATGTATGCCTTGTACTTGAAAGAATATTTGCTTGATTAGTTTCATGAAGGCTCTTCTATATTTTTCATTTTTGAGTTCCTCAAGGAATCACCTAATTCTATATTTTTCATGTTTGGGTTCCTCACGGAGCGTGGATAAACAAACTTTAGTCTGGTAAAATGGAACTCATTTCCTCCAACATCACCATAAACCATGCAATGTTGATGCATTCTCCTAAGCTGTTATTTTACCTGTTTATCTTCATTCTTTCCAGTTTACTTTTTCTTATATGGAGTAATATTTACCCCATCTTTTTCTGTACTTTGTTCGGTCATTTCTGGAAGTTTGACACAACAACATATTCCTTTCAGTCGTTCTCCCTATGAGTTGAGGCAAGTTTGAATTATGGCAGACATACCAGGTTACGTGAGAGCCTGCTTGCAAACAGGGAAACTTGCTTTCTTGGCAATTTTGGTCTCAGGAGGAATTGTTTTGCAAATTCTGGTTAGTTGCATTCTTCCTGCTAGTGAATCTGGATTATATATGCGCTTGAGCACATCTCCTGTGAGTAAAGCATTATTAGTTGCTTACTTCTACTTGCATGATGCTGCAGGCATGTGCTTTGTATGATAACTGGTGGCCAATGCTAACAGGTATGGGGATGAGCTAAAACTTTATTTGTAGTCCTGTTGTGACGGTAAAATAAGGTCTATTTTGTTGTTGTTCAACTGAAAAAGAATCGATAAGAGTTGACAACCTTATTAGTTCGTATTTAAAATCATGACATATATGGGATCTTTGCAAGTACAGTTTGAATGTTTGATGTCAAAATGGGGAAATGGGCAGGGGAGATGGAGGAAGGGAGAGAAAGGGAGAGGGAGATGTGGGGTTATCTTGGGTTTCAATGCTTTACTGCCTTCTTTCCTATGTGATGTTCTCTATCAATGTGCTAGGTTTAATCATATAAACTTAAGTTTAGAGAGAGAATCTTGGGTTTCAATGCTTCAAAACAGGACTGCCTTCTTTCCTCTGTGATGTTCTCTATCGATATGTTACGTTAATTTTGTAAACTTAATTACACTAGCCCAATTGTTTACAGTAATAACATTTAAAAAAATTGACATATCTAACCCTGCCTCGCCTGTCCCTCTGTGTCCCCGCCATGTTCCACTCCAAAAAATCAATTGAATTTAATAGAAGCTTGTTAACATCTGTTGTTATGAATTCCCGGTTTTACTCTTGTTCATTTGGAGAAATAACGGCCTTGTTCGGTTTAGTTTTCAAAACCCGGTCTCACTTTTTTTTCAGTGGGTCCCTCTGACCAAATGACCACTTGAATGTCATTTTCTCTCTCCATCCCCTTTTAGGAGAAAATATCCTAGTGCACAAAGGGGTCGGTGGGGTCCACTTCGAAGTCTCATACAAATGATCCAAGCCGTTCATCAACTTTAAAATAATTTTTCAATTGGACTACAAGAAAATTAGCTCAATCTAAAAACTTTAAATATTTGATCCAATCTTTCAATTTTCATTCAAATTTGAATTCTGAAATTTAAATAAAAATTAACTAATCGAATCAAGTAGTTCTAAAAATCTGATTGAGCCAACTTTTTTCGGAGGCGATTAAAAAATTATTTTAAAGTTGATAAACGGCTTGGATCATTTGTATGAGACTCCAAAGTGAACCCTACCGATCCATTGTGCACTAGGATATTATTCCCCGAAAGGGAAAGGAGAAAGATAATGATACATGGGTCCGAGGGACCCACTGGAAGAAAAAGAGAAACCTGGTTTCAAGACTTAAACCGAACAAGGTGGAGGGATTTAACAAGGGAAAGAGAAATCTAGGGAAAATGAAGAGTCATATTACTAGCATATTAATATGGTATCTTATACTATATTCTTTCCCTCCAGAAATCTATTATCCAAGCTTAGCCATATGGTGTTTGAGTCATTCCATGAGCTTGAACACTATTTCCTCCTTCAAAATCAGTACCTAACAGCAAACAATTGAACAGCTATGATGCAAAATTTTCCCACTCATTTGTCTCTTTTTTCTTTGTCCGGTTAGTTATTGTTGTCAATTTGGATACCATATTCACTTGTATTAGCATTAGCAACTAGGATTTAAGTCCCAAACTAGACCAGTATTCGAGAAATTTTTAAAATTTGAGCTACTATATGCATTTCAATATATTTGCTAACCAACCATTCTGCCAAATTATCTACTTGCAGCTATAATGTATGTGCTTCTTCCCATGCCTTTGCTGTTTTTTGCGGGTTCTGATACTTCTTCTCTCTTTACCGAGTCTTCGAGTGGGTTAGGCTTCTTCCCATAAACTTACTCTTTTAATTTTTAATTTTATTTTCTTCTCTTTCGACTTTGGAAACAATCTTTTAAGTTTTTTCTTTCAAACAATTGATGAAACAGCTGGGTGGACGCGTGTAAATTCCTGACTGGGGCTTCATCCATTGGCAGCATTGCCATACCAGCTATCTTGAAGCACGCCGGTGTTATTGGTTGGGGAGCTCTGGGAATGCAGATGGGATCCTATTTCATTTTTGTTTTAGCTATTGTATGTTACATTCAGATGAATGACGACAATGACGGTTACAGTTTGTTCTGAGGCATGTTCCAAGGGCCTTGCTTATTTGTATGATCAGCTATTGATGTCAATTTGGGTTGATCAATCATTTTCCCCCGCTCTGTTTGTGTTATCTGTTTTGTCTGTTGTTGCGGATGCTGAAAGTGTAGTGTTATTGTTCATTATATTTTCTCCAATGATTTATTAGTGCCCCGTTTGTCTTTTTGCGTTGTTTCAAAAACTGACTCAAGTCGGAAACTGGCTTGAGTTAGGTTTTTGAGTTGATGTATTGTAAAAGAATGACATGTCTCGTAAAACGCAATAAGTCACTTCAGGAATAAGTCAGTTTCTGGTCATATAAAAGCCCTAGGTGGTCTGCTCTTTGCTTATGTCAGCTTTGGGCATGTTATTGCTGGCACCCTCTCAAGTAGTATTCCTGTTTGTTCTCCATCAGTGTGGAGGTGCAATGTGGTTGCTCTTCCCTAACTGAATCATTAGGTGGACTTCTTCACAGTGACACATTGAAACACTTGGGATTTGGGAATCATTTGCCAAATTTTGGTATGTTGTTTGGGTTGAATTTCGTTTAGAAAATAAGCGAACACAGAAAAATGCGTTGTGGATGGAAGTTGCCAAGACCAAATAGTTACTTATTTCTATTTTTCGGGACATCTGGATTCTGGTTGAAACGCACACTAGGAATGATAATGTTTATGTGTCTAATCTTCTTATTTTTCTTTATTTTTCGACATGGTGATGAAAATAAGTAGTTCTCGTGTGAGGCCTTGAGAGTTGCTTAAACTTGCCCTATTGCCAAGTGAAACTGATGTGGGCATCTTGTTATGCTCTTCCACTTGCTTTTGAAATGCATTTCCAATGTTTATGTTGGAATATGAACGAAACTCTCACTTGGAATGTGGCCAACTAGGTTAAGGTAAACTATGGTTAAATTTGCTTACTATTGTACCCGTTCGATGCAACTGGGAAAAACGTTAGTGAGAATTTTTTTTCTTGTTAGTATCTCGTGCAGCAAACGGGCACCACACTTTTAATAAATTAGTTCTCAATTGTGAAATTGTAAGACACAAAGAAAACAAATCAAAACTAAAAGAGTGATTTTTAAGTGAGATTGTTTTGGGGGAGGAGGGGAGAGTGTTGTGGTGTTGCCGGAAATCTCAATTTTGAACAGAAAGAATCTTTGGACAGCGACATCGTGGCCAAAACTCAACCGTTCAGATGATTCTTGTGTCTTAGAATGAAGTGCTCGAAGTGATCTACAACATTGATGAAGAAGTCTAAGCCGAAAACTAGCTCCAACAATGAGAAAAATGGAGATTTATACGGAGTGACTGTGCTACCCGAAAATATTCTAAGAGCAATTTTGGGCTGTGATATCGAGGTCATTCCTCAACCGTTTTGGGTGATTCTTGTATCCCAAAATGAAGAGCATGAAACCCTATACAACTTTGATGAAAAAACGTAAACTTAAAAACGAATTTAACCAGGAGAAAAATATGAAGATTTATAGACGAACAGTGAACTGTTTGAAAAAAAAAAAATGATCTCACTTAAATTCTCACCCCTTCCCACGGTCTCTCTCTCAATTTCATAAATTTAGAAAATCAAAATTTTGAGAATTTAGGATCGGAGGCTTTTGAGCCTAATTACATTTGTCATTTGCTTATGGTACAGAGATAGATGAGCTTTTATATTGGTTTTTTGTGATTATTTGCTTAGTAAGATGGAAAGATAAGCTGAGTCCTAAATTATCGGTAGGAGCAGGGTAGCCGATGGGGATGACTACACACAATCTTTCACTAGTAAAAAGGAATTGATTCCTCCTCCTCCTTATTATTATTATTTTTTCTTCTCTCTGTCTCTCAAATTACTAGAGCCTAGAGGAGGAAAATAATTTCAATGCCTAGCGGGCACGTCACTTGGTGTTCAAGCGCACATCGCGGCGTGTTTTGGACGGTTTAGATTTCTCCTCGTCCTCTCTTTAAAATTTGGGCCGTCTAAAATACTTTTGGACGACCAAATATGTACTCAAGCACCATGTAAGACGGTGGCCTCTCGGCATTGAAAAATTCCTCCTAGAGGAGAATCAGCATACCCTAATTTGTTGCATGCCACTTGCAATTTGCGAAAGGAAAGCTGCAATTTGAATTTGTTATTCTTCATCTTTTTTTCATCTTTATCTCCAAACTAAAGAAACTAGAGAGTTTTTTTTTTATATATATATTTTCCTTCATTTTCTCTTTTTTTTCAACAAGCAAATGAGGTCCTGATGAAAGGCATCCTCATCATTAAGCCAGCAGATTCCAAGATTTTGCTAGCTCTAATACATGTGCAAATCTTGTTCACATTTGCTTACAGGTCAATTGAAGTGCGGACCACCTTGTCTTGGGGGGAGCAAGAAGAAGGTTTAGTTATAACCGAGGAATTAGTGGTGACTCCAGAACTTCGATAGCGTGGGGTCGAGGACATCTCTAATTCATACTCCATTTCCCTATTTTGGAGGAAAAATCGATTCCAACCCATCCTCCAAGAGGTGTTTTGACATCAATTTCTTCATTTTGGAGGAAGATAGTGCTCAAGCACCTCAACTCATCCTCCATTCGAAAGGGAATTTACCATCATCCTTTATATTTGGAGGATGAAAATGTGGTCTATATTTAAAGGAATGACAAACAACGTGTTTAGGATTAGGACGATAGGTTGGAGTAAATCCATCCTCCAAAATAGTATTAATAGTAATTGCAACTACAAATCTTATTTAACCAAAAATCACATTTAAAACTTAATAAGTATTCAAACTTTCAAATAATAGACAAAAAAGAGCCCCTTTTTTTTCCCCCTTTCCCCTGTACGCTTTAAGCCTTTAACTCAGTCGGCACTCCGTAGGTCTTTTTCAGTCGAGTCTTGCTACAGGGACCGATCATGGTGCACCATAATCGGTCCCCGTAGGATTTTCGTTTTTAGTCGGGGAGTTTCGGAGTGGTGTCACTACAAAATTTACATGAGATCATTTAAAAATTCTAAGAAAATTTAATACTAATACAGTACAATAATAAAAATTTGTTTTCCGTGGGATCAGCCGGGCTAACACACTGGCATCTTGTTTGTTTGGGTTTCCAAAACTTGTTCGGTTTCCCCATTTGGGTTTTCTACTCTTTTTTTTTTAATTTTTTTTTTACAGAACCGTACAACAAGGGAGGGAGAGAGGAAGGGACCCACCACCTCTCTCTCTCTCTCAAACAAAAACTGGTACAAAATCAAGTGACATTTAATTTTTTTTTTTGGGGTTAAAATTGGGAGGGAGGGAGGGACCCACCATCAATTTTGGGTTTTCAAAAAATTTTTTAAGGATTTTGAGAACCGATTCTCAAAACCTCAAACGAACAACCCGACTTGTCAGTGCGAGGAATCCCCCACAATCAATTCATCATTTCGGGAAATTTTGAAATTGCGTATACTCCGCGAGCAGAATCCGCCATAGTACTTTCATCTGAGGCGCTCGTCGGATCTCCAGGAGAACGAAAGATGAACGAGAAACAGCGATCAATCCTCCTCGACTCCTCCTCTCTCTTCCCCCCACCTCCAGGTCCATATGCCACTCACGAATTTCCCCACATTTAACCATCTTTAAGCTCTAATTTCGATTTCTTTGATTTTCATTTTTTGTGTGAGTGTAGGAGTGAAGATATCGTACGGAACGGCGGGTTTCAGAGCCGACGCATCGATCCTCCAATCCACGGTGTTTAGGGTTGGGATTTTGGCGGCTTTGAGGTCCTTGAAAACCCAATCTGTGATTGGTTTGATGATCACTGCCTCGCATAACCAAGTATCTGATAATGGTGTCAAAATCGCTGATCCAAGTGGCGGTATGCTGTCTCAGGCTTGGGAGCCCTTCGCTGATGCTCTCGCCAACGCCACGGATCCTCTACATCTCGTCCAGGTTTCCCCTTCCCCTCTCACTCTTCGTGTATCAGAATTTGAAACAACCGACGGAAATTTTATGATTATTGTTCGCATCAACCATTCTAATCATGAGTACGTATGATTAGTTTGGTTCTTGTTTTTCCCGTGTTGTATATAAATTTGGAGCATCTCCAGCCTTTACCTTTTTTTTACACTAAATTGAGTCAAAATTTGAGCAAATCCTCAAATTGGGTATCATCTTCTCCAGCCCTTAACCCTTTTCTGTTACCCATTTCAAAGGGCGTGGGTATCACGTTGAGAGTGGATCTCACTCTCCTCTCACACAATACCCGCAAATCGAACGTCTGGCGACTTCCGACCTCTTCTCTCCGGCGGGACCACACCACCGGCGTCGTCTGGTCAAGAGGAAGCCGACCCTCTGGTTGAAACTCGTTTTCGGCGACTTCAGTTTTCCGGCGAAGTCGAACAGGACAAAGAAGTCCTTTCTCCGGCAAACTCGAACTGAGACAGGGCTTTCTCCGGCGAAATCCGACGGAAAAGGTCTCTGGAATCTATGGCTGCCATGGTGTAGATGGCACAACAGTAAATATTGAAGGAGTCAATATAGCCGTTGGAAAATGGGGAAGGGGATGGATTGTCTCAGATTTGGGGAAGGAAATTGGTAAAACCCAAAATGGGTAAGGGTTTGGGTTTGGGTCAAGCATTGGAGATGAGGTTTTGTAGTTTTTGCCCAAATTTTGAATTTGGGTCATAAAATGGGGAAGAATTGGAGATGCTCTAACATCCTATGGATCTATGAGCATCTCCAATCCTTATCCATTTTTCTACACAAACCCAAACCCAAAATTTGGGTAAAAAGCTTAAAAATTCATCTCCAATGCCATACTCATTTCCCTACCCATTTTGAGTTTTACCCTTTTCCTTACCTGGGGAGACCCAATTCAATACCACTCAACACATGTTTTCACTTTCTTAGTACTAGAGGCCGGGGCACAAACAATGCGTGTGCACATCAAACTTTGGAAAAAAATATGATCAAATTATTTCGGCATTTTGTTTGATCATGTGTGCATCACATTATCTTTTTTACATGGCAAAAGACATCATACTGTGACCGATAAACAACAATGGAAATAACTATCACAGCTGATAAACTACTCATACTTTTCCATAGTTATGCATTGTATTCCATAGATTGCACGTAATAAAATCATACATTACCTTGCTAAGTTCACCATCATTTTTCCCGTGGTGTAATTCCGAAGAACTCATCTATCAGATTCACTAAATGAATCATGTTACCTCGAACGCAGAATATCCATTTTGCACAATAAATGCCTATCTTTATCACCTGCATAGATTGTAAAGTCGGTGTCGTAAATTCGATTCAGAATTCAGTGTTCGAGATATGTTTAATTCCAAAATTATGTAAATAGTTTTCTTGTACTGAAATGAAAAGGAACACTGTGATTGAACAAATAGTTACCTATTTTTCCATTCGTATTTCATCCATTGTAGTATTCTCATCTTCACAATTATCCCATAGAGGAAGTACTGTTTTTCTATATCGCATTCCTGTATGACAACATATTTATATCAGAATATAGGTGGACAATATAATAGTATTGTTGTATGATAAAAAACATACACAAAGCTCTTTCTTGTTCAATTAAACTAACATTAAAGTGTCCAAATAATGAAAAATGACTGAAATATTTAAATTTTCAAGAGTTTTGAGGAAACTACATTGGATGTAGCATAGAAAGAGCCAATATCTAAAATATTTAAATTCTCAAGAGTTTTATCCATTGGATGTAGCATAGAATGTGAAAAAATATTTTAGGGGCATATCCTTCACATTTTTTTTTTAAAAAAAAAGGTTGACCTATGGTAGTGAATAGAATTGTTTTAGATTTGTTTTGGGGGGTGTAATCTACGATTTTTTTTCCTCCAAAATGTTCTAAAATTTTACTGAGGAAGATTTTTTATAGCACACGGGCTAAAAAATCAAGTTACATTTTGGTTTTTTATCATCGAAAGTTGCATACTTTTTTTGAAACACATCAGGTTACATTTTTTTTTAAACCGCACGGGTAGTAATGTTGTATCTCAAAAACAGGAAAACGTGTACGAACACCGAATAGTGCAAACTGGGACTGATTCAACAAATTTATTGTAATTAAAAAAAGTAAAATGTACTTTAATAGTAACTTTTTTACATTGTAAGATTTAATAGTGCAAAAAATAATCTTTAAATTTTTTTTTAGTTAATGTACTGATTTTTTTTTTAAATTGTAAGATTTAACAGTACAAAAAATAATCTTTATAATTTTTTTTAGTTTCACAATCTAAAGTGTACATGTACAGAGATTTTTAAAGTACTATTGTAATTTTCTAAAGTACGTAATTTTTCATTTTTTCTCAACTTGACCCGTCTCTCTCCCTTTCTCGTGTTTGGATGAAAATGGATGATTTTTTTTTGTCACAAATTACAATCATGTAAAAATACAAATGGAGAAAAATGGATGGGCAAAAAAGTTTAGTAGACATGAACAGAGCACTACATGAACAGAGCATTAATGAGAGAAGAACCGGTCGGTGGAGATTTTTTATTTTTTATTTTTCATTAAGGAAATGAAGAATGGTGAGACAACACATACAACACATATACATGGATAAACCTATGGGTACCTTCTGTGCTTTCTTGGAGTTTTCTGCAAATTAATCCTTTCCTATCTCTTAAAATGACTGGATCATTGGCAGACAGCCATGGTTTTTTTGATTTTTTTAGTTCGGAGAAAACTTTTGCAGAGGGTGTTAACTGCTCTGTGGTAACTGTACAGCTTTATACGTGGGTGTTGTGTATGTAACCTCTTAGTGTTTTGCCCTTACAGTTATTTGTGCAAAGGCCAAGTAAAATGTAAATTAGTAATTTTTTGGGTGGCAGTTTGGGAAGTTTGTGTGGCAGTTTTTGAAGCAGTTTTTTCTGGCTAAGCAGTTTTTTCCGGGGCTAGTTTGAAAATTGTGGAAACCATTTTTTCCAAGGGCAAAAGAGGAAATTACTTTTGTGACAGGCTTCAAAACTGGGTTACACCAAACTGGTGCTCCCCCTTTATATATTAGAATAGATTTACCAATGTGTCATTTTGACTTTTTGGAGGCAAAACTTGAGAAACACTAGATTTGTGTAGGAAAAAGGGTAATAGCATTGGAGATAGCATACTCAAATGAAGCTTTTGACCTAAATTGGGTCAAAGACAAATTCACACATTATATGAGAATCGAGTAACTAAATAGTGATGATCTTGATAGATTACAGATGGTTGTCAATTGAGGTCTAGGTTTCACTTAAAATGTTTGTGATTGATTGAGACTTGTTAAGTGATGATTGAAATCTTTATGATTGTTCTATCATCATGCCACTAAAATTGTTTCGGAACCAGAATAATTGCAGAGAAGGCTTATAGTGTATGCTATGAAGCATCAACACTCCTAAGTGGTTTCAGTATCCATGGCAGTATGGCTTCTAGTTAGTCCAGGGGCACACAGGGATACTTTTTTAGGCATGTCCTGTTAGTTTTATTTATCTGAACAGGGACATGTCACTTGTCAGGGACACACGCATTTCAAGTGAGTCACGTACGGGAACATTGTGTAGGGTCACTTCACATGATAAAATACTTGTTTCAGGGGTTAAATTAAACAAAAAAAAAACCTTGTCACTTATCTTTGTCCGGATCATCCACGAAATAAAAAAAAAACGTTTTCACTTGTGCCTTGTGGTAAGTTAGTGTTAGTTTCTATTTGCTTTCGTTGTTTGAGGATACAATACTCTGTAGTCATATTAATAGCAATTAGAAAGTGTACAAACATGTACATATAGAACTTTTTTTTGTGTCCCCATTTCGTCATTTTTTAAAGAAATTTTCGTGTCCCATGTCTTTATCCCTGTTCTTGTCGGTGCTTCTAAAATTGTATGTTTAGTGAAGACAAATAACAACATAAAGAACATTGGATGAAGCCATACATAAATGGTGCCTCCTCAATAAGCAAAGCAATGGTCTGGACGAACCCATATAAGACTTCGTTTATTAAGACTTTAAAAGTGGAAGAGAAAAGTAAATTTATAATTTTCTGCATTTGTGGCCGTATTTAATGAACACGGCGATATGAAGAACATGCATCAACTTGTAAGAAGTTGCATCACCATGAGCTTGAGTGTGTAATGGATCTCTTCATTAAGCGAAGAGGATCTTAATCCCCTAAAAGCGCATACGTATATATGTCAGTATATGAATGCATTTATCTGTCTATGGACTCTGTACGTAGGATATGTACATATGTGAGGAAAATGGCTATAGCCTTAGGTTTGTGCTCATCATTCAGATCGATGTTATTAGGTGTTATGTGGATTTATGAGAGGTTTGCTAATTGCTTGTCTTCTGCATTATGTTTGTTTTTTTCATTGAATGAGCAGTTGGTCGATGATTTTGTGAGGAAGGAAAACATACCATTTGAAGGAGTGGAGTCGGCTGAGATATTATTGGGAAGGGACACGAGGCCAAGTGGGGAGTCACTTCTAGAAGCTGCAAAGAAAGTATGGCTTACTTTCGAATTCCATGAACCTTCCCTTGTTAGTACTAGTTAGTATGTTCTTTTCTCTATATGGGTGTGGGCCTGTTTCTTGTGACCTCTAAAACCAGTTAGTGGGGTTTCAAAAGTTAACTACAATTCTTGTGAAAGTTATTCTCGTTTCTCATAATGGTCTCAATGGTGTTGTTCCTGCTGAATCCAGTTTCCCTACTCCATGGCCGTCATTATCTCTCTTTGTAACCTCAACTTTCTTCCCCTCTGCACTTCTTGTTCTCCTTCACTATTTTCCTCTATTTCCCTTATTCGCACCTTCAAATGATGTAAATTGATATTATTGAACTTAGGAATTGGTTTAGAATATGCTTTGATGGGTCATGAGCAAATCTTTAGTTGATCTAAGAATTGTGTAGCTAAAATAGAAGAGAGTAAATTCTATCCGGCTTGGGCATGGAGTCCACCCAGCCAATTGCCTCTTGGCTCATCAGCAAAAGCTGCAAAACACTAAAAAGGTCAGTGAGATGCACGACATTTGCAGCCCATGTAGGTTGCTTTAAGGGGGGTTAAACAATCAATCCCCTGAATCTCAATTTAACCCTTTTCTTGTTTTACTTAACTTTCTACAGCCCCCTTGGTTATTTTACATTCGTTAACAAGGAAAAAATATTTTTTCACATGACTTTTATATGCTGTTGGTGTCCGGACAATGTCTCTTTCATATTTCATTGTGAATATTTGAAGGACGAAATACTCATCTTTCAACATATCCCCAGTCTCCATTACTGGTCTCCAAGTTTCCACTAACGTTGTTAATTGTAGTAGGATGGGTTCAAAATGTTTTTACATTTATATAGGTTCCACCCCCAACTCTTAACAGGTCATGCAAAATGAATTCTTTACTATTGCACCATTTTCTTCCCTGCCATATCATACAGGTACAAATTTTGTTTACAAACTTCAATATTGAAACCCATTATGTGCCCAACTACATTTCTAAAAATGCCACCAATCACACTGAGGGGTAATTAATGATCAGAACTTTGTTCCGTTATACTGTCCATCATCCAAGGACTAAGGGTCGAACTATTTTTTTTGACAATGACGCTACAACTCAAGAGGGGTAGACGTAATTCGCGAATTGAACCATGTCCAAAATTCTAAAAGGAAAAGAGTCAATCGTAGGTGGATGTCACATTTCATGATTCACATTACAATTTCACTTAAAAACATGACGAGTGAACTTTCATTTCATCTGAAAATTCATTTAGAAGAAGTCAGAGTAAGTATGCGTGTATGGCCTCCAGCATGAGCTCCTGAGTAAAGAACTAGCGGAAGAAAGAAAATAAAGTTAGATGAGGTTGCAAATATGAAAGGGAAATGGTATAATTTACCATGAATGTAGACAGCCTATGATCTTGAGACACAATAATAGGATTTCGAGATCCAAAGTTTTCCGCAAAACCTAAAAAGTACCAACTTCAATTGATCTCAAAAGTCCACCAAAAATTCATGAACTTCCATTTCTTGCATACATGGAGGGGAAAAATGTAGTAAGGCGATTATCACTTGTATAGCTCTAGACTCATTGTGCACATTGAAAGTTGCAGGTTGTTGAGAAGATGTCTATGATGAACCCTGGAAAAATTGAAGCGAACCCATTTCTAATCCTTTCTTCACTTATAAAGGCTTACATATATCCAACTACTTTCAAGTAAAAATACAGGATCCTCAGTGCCCTTGTACATACAGTCATAGATTATGCAAGTTGACTATTTAAAGAACAAAACTCATGATTTTAACGTATTACATACACCGGCATCATGATGAATATCAGTGAGATTTTTCTGAGCAGGATTTACTCCGTGTCCTGAAGTAAAAGCATTCTTTTGGAGAACACTTATGTTAGGTTACAAAGGCCTTGTTCGTTTAGTAGTTTTAGTTTAGTTTAGTTTAGTTTCGGAGATAGGGGGAATAAGTGGAAAGAGAATGAGAGTAATAATTAAAGATAGGGGTAATAAGTGGAGAGAGAGAGAGAGAATAATAATTGGAGATAGGGGTAATAATTAGAGAGAGAAATAGAGTAATGAATACAAAACTAAACTAAACTAAAACTATGAAACGAACACAGCCTATATCTTACAATTTTATGGTATTTTTACATATTTGTAAAAATTTTGTGCAATAGAATTAATTAATATTTATTATACAAATTCATAATGAATATTAAAAAGCATGAAATAAATGATATAGACAATTTTTTAAGGAGTCATAAATAGTGAAAGTGGACATACAATTTGGGACATAGGGAGTAGTAAGTAAAATTATTACAAAGTGATTCTGTATGCAACTTCAAAGACAAAATCACCATAATGGTCAAAACAATAGATTTCCTTCCCTTACTTGCAGGAACCTCCTATGTGGGTGGTGAATCCACCTCAGAATCTCGTTCCCACGCTCCCAAGTCAAGACTCTCCTAGAACCTTGCTCCCATTGAGAAAGGAACCCGCTCCCAACTAGGATAGAACCTCTTAAGCATACAAATCCCAAAAGAAACAAAAACAAAAGATATCAAGCAAGAGAAAAGACAAAGTAATGATATGATGTTTGAAAAATATTAATTTAAAATTTGCTCAATTACTTCATACAACCATAATATTACTTAGTTACTGAGACAATCTTTGCAATTGACATGAATGACGCATACTAATATTTACTTGCATTACATATTTAATTTTTTATGTACTATTCCTAAAGTAAGGCTCAACTTGGTTTGGTTTGGTTTGGTTTATTCCTAAAGGCTCCCCCTCCGGAAAGAGGTGCTCCTATAATCCTGCGCCCCCGATCCCGCCCCGGCTTCATGCAACTAAGATATGGAGAACCGTTGGAATCTCGTAGTAAAAGTATAAATAATTTTATGTTTTGCAATCTAAGAGGTAGAATAATATTTTCTTTTTGACATTTAACTATAATAAAGGACATAAATATATTTAATTAGTTTTCCCTAAACACTCCCAACGGCGCTCCCTCACTTCTATGATCATCCGGCCCTGGCCCCGCTCCCGCTCCCACTCCCGCTTCCTGCGACTAAGCTCCTTCCATTTATTTCTTAAAACAGTATTGGAGATTATACCCTCAAACTAAAATCAATCAAAAACCCTATTTATAATGGATATAAATGGAAATTTTAGCAATTTATTGCAGTTTGTGTTTTATTTTGGTTATGGTTCGATTTCGGTGCAGTTATCATGTAAAATCAAAACCAAAACTGAAGCGTTGGGTTTTTTAAATTAAAAACCATAGCCATAACCGCGGTTAAAAAATCAGTTAAAAACCATCCGAATCGGTACGATTCAATTTGGTTAGCCATCGATTCAGGTGAAATTGGCATCCCTAACTGCGGCCTGTTGGTGCTTGATAGTGAGCCATTAACGGAAATAATTAACAAGGGATTTTCCCGTTATTTCTAAGAACTTTAGGGATTAATGTTGTCATTGAAGAGTATTGCATGGAGTTTCAGTGTAATATACCCGGGAGTTTAGATGAACCGGCGATGCTAAACGACACGTATCTCATACCCATAAGAAGCCAAGTGGGGTCCCCCTTAGAATCCCAACGGCAAAGATTCCGTTCGCCTTTAAATAATCTTAGGGTTTGTACACAAACGCATCCCTCTGATTTTGCATCCTCCCAAGTCTTCACATTTACCCTATCTCTTTCCATCTCAGTCATCGCAGGCGGCGGCGATCTCCCTCCTCCGTCAGACATTTGACCTACCTGTCCACCCTCTACAATCTTCCCTCTCCTCTATCCATCTATCCAGACAAAAAATCTCTCAGGCTCAAATTTTTAGGGTTTACCTTCATTTCGTTTTGCGGTTGATCTTTTTATCGTATCTAGTGTTTGATTTCCCTGAATAATCGAGAGAAGAGGGAAGATATCGAAAAAAATACTAAAAAAATCAAGCATTTTGGTAAAAGGAAAATTCTTTTAGGGTTTCAGTAGACATGGCACAGGTTCCTCAAGTTCCGCCACAGGCTGTGATTGCTGAAGAGAGCCAGTTCGCGACAACAGCTCTTTACGTTGGTGACCTGGAGGTTAATGTGACTGAATCTCAGCTGTATGATGTGTTTAATCATCTGGGTCAGGTGGTCTCTGTTAGGGTTTGTAGGGATGCGACTACACACCTATCGCTCCGTTACGGCTATGTTAATTATGCGAACCCTGAAGATGGTTAGTTCTATGCTTGATTATTCAATGCAGTTCGTTTAATTGACTGAGATACTTGGGTGGTGCTTCATCACTAATTACTTCTATGTATTTTTAGTACGTTGTCTAGTTCCATAAAGGATGTTACTTAAGATTTGGGTTATGTTCAATTGACACTGTTTGTGGGAGAGAAATTTGTATTCCTGCACAAGTAACTGTAAATCAGGAACAAGTTGCTGGAGGAAAGACTGCACATTTATTTGATCTATTGCAAATTTGGTAGTGTAGGAGATAGGGGTGGCCATTTTTAGGAATGTAACTGTTGGATGGTCCCTAGCATGTTACTTAAGATTTGGATAATTTTCAATTGACAGTGTTTGTGGGAGAGAAATTTGTATTGCTGTACAAGTAACTGTAAATCAAGAACCAGTTGCAGGAGGAAAGACTGCACATTTATTTGATCTAATGCAAATTTGGTAGTGTAGGAGATAGGAGTGGTCATTTTTAGGAATGTAACTGTTGGATGGTCACTTGAAATTGTTTTAACTTGAAACTGCTTTACTTCAACAAGTACTCATTTCAACCGTTAGCTAGTTGCACCTTTGTTACTTGGGGGGTATTCCACTAACTTGGCTTTTGGCTTTTTGCGGTTCTTTATATGATGTATTGTGAGAGAATGACCTGTCTTGGGAATTGAAATAAGTTGGCTTTTTTTACTTTGGGTTTTTGCGTTTTTTTTATGTGATGTATTGTGAGAGATGACCTGTCTTGGGAATTGAAATAAGCTGGTGTTTTGGCTTTTTGAGTTAGTGGAATGGGGCCTTGGTAATTGAATTTTTTCACCTGATTACCTTTCGAGGAAACAATGTAAGTAATTCTGGTAAATGGTATGATCAGACTGCAGTTAGAGTTCAGAATATCAGTGAATATTGTGCAATAGATAGGACGCTCGTGGTAACTTTGTAGTCTATGCTTACTTATGGGGAAAAAGATGTACACAATAGATCCTAGAAAAGGGTAGACTTAGTTGAACAAATCTTACGTTTTGGCATTTGATTTTCTTGGTATATCCTTCAAATGGATGGAAATGATTGTTCTCATTAGTGCATGTCCTAGTCCTGAGCTTTTTTATTTATTTATTTTTTTTTGTACTATTTGCATCATCCCTTCATGACGTGGGGAAACTTCGTCTTAGCGAGTAGGAGTTTATGCCTCTTACAAGGATTTTGATCCAACCTATATTAGGGGTTGTTCTCCAATGGATTTTATGAAGATTTGATAAAATAATACCCTTGATTTTATCCATTCTGCAAAAAATTTCATAAAATCTCTCATTTTTACATTAAAAAATGGGCAAAAATGGGAGATTTTATGGAATCTTTTGCAGAATGGATAAAATCAAGGGTATGATTTTATCAAATCTTCATAAAATCCATTAGAGAACAACCCCTTATTCTGTTTTCTTCTCATGATCATATAGAGTATGATTGCTTATAACTTATTCTTTATGTAACTTCATTAAGGACGCCTTAGAGAATCGTGGGTGTGGTTTCACTCAAACTAAGATAACAATCAAGCATAATTGGTTGCTTTTGTCATGGTAATCAAGCTTTATAACAGCGTTCTCTAGCCTGATGACCAAAACTTTGTTGGGCTTCAAGTTATTCAAAGAAGTGTTTAACCTTAATAAGCTACTAAGTTCTATGTTCAGCATAGTTACGATGTTACTGTGTCATAAGATATGTTGTTTCATTTTCTTCTTGAATGTCCTTTGGTTCAGTGAAGCATATGCACACGTGGTGGGGACCTTGTTTCTTTTCCTTATTGAAATTGATAATGTAATATTTTCTACTGAATTGTGCACCTGAAATGTTTGCCCTTTTTCTTTTGCTATGCATCTTGATGACAGCTGCGAGGGCATTAGAGATGCTGAACTTCACTCCTCTTAATGGAAAGCCTATCAGGATCATGTATTCGCATCGCGACCCTAGTGTACGCAAGAGCGGAGCAGGGAACATTTTTATTAAGGTACTGGTATATATTCTTTCATGTGTCATCTAGTTTGGTCAGAGTTTTTGTTATATTTTGTTTTTGTTTGTGTGTTAACCAAGTTTCCTGTGATTTGTCATGGCAGAATTTGGACAAGGCTATTGACCACAAAGCATTACATGATACATTCTCTTCATTTGGTAATGTTCTCTCGTGCAAGGTAGCTACGGACTCCACTGGTCAGTCAAAAGG
Source organism: Gaultheria prostrata (assembly GCA_036023075.1). NCBI lineage: Eukaryota > Viridiplantae > Streptophyta > Magnoliopsida > Ericales > Ericaceae > Gaultheria > Gaultheria prostrata. The sequence goes on along the minus strand of JAXBDA010000615.1, from coordinate 42,592 downwards.
CTACGGGTTTGTGCAATATGATAGCGATGAAGCTGCCCAAAAAGCTATTGAGAAGCTTAATGGTATGCTGTTGAATGATAAGCAAGTATATGTGGGACCTTTCCTTCGGAAGCAGGAAAGAGAAATGGCTATGGACAAGGCAAAATTCACCAATGTCTTTGTGAAAAATCTATCAGAATCAACAACTGAAGAAGATCTTAAGAATATATTTGGTGAATTTGGAACAATCACCAGTGCTGTGGTGATCAGGGATGCTGATGGAACCTCTAGGTGCTTTGGTTTTGTCAATTTTGAGAGTGCAGATGATGCAGCTCAATCTGTTGAGTCTCTTAATGGACAAACTTTTGATAATAAGGAGTGGTATGTTGGGAAAGCCCAAAAAAAATCAGAGAGGGAGCTTGAATTAAAAGTTCGATTTGAGCAGAGTGTAAAGGAGGCAGCGGACAAATCACAAGGGCTAAACCTATATATTAAGAATTTAGATGATAGCATTGATGATGATAGTCTTAAGGAAATGTTTTCTCCATTTGGCACCATAACTTCCTATAAGGTTTGTGTCCCCTATATACTTTGTGTTGGAAACCACCGATATATTTGTTTTTTTTAGTAGATTGGTTGATTGTTAAGCGGAGTTTCTTTGTTTTGATTCTCGAACAGGTTATGCGAGACCCTCATGGAATAAGCAAGGGATCAGGATTTGTTGCATTTTCTACTCCTGAAGAGGCTTCAAGAGCTGTGAGTTTATATGCTTTCGATGTCAAATTCATCATCGAATATGTACAACTAGTTTTGTCATGATTATTATCATTATGCTTAGGGTTTTCCGTATTTACCAACTTCTCTACTTTAGCATTGAATAACTAATAGTCTTCCCTTTTGGTTCAAAATTTTATGGATTTTTTGTTATTGAATAGCTGTCAGAGATGAATGGAAAGATGGTTGTCAGCAAACCTCTTTATGTTGCCCATGCACAGCGAAAAGAAGATCGAAGAGTAAGATTGCAGGTACATACAAGGGTTGTTTTCTGCATCCAACCAACTATAACTTCAAAGGAATATAATGGTGCAAATTTAGTGGTTATGGAGGTTAAGACAGAATTGCTTCCTACCTTTATTTCACTCTGCCACTTTTTGGAAAAACAATACTCACTGAATTGGTTTCTGCTTACTTTTTAATGGAAAAAAGAAGATGCAGCTCAGATGAATGACAGACAAACTGATGGTGCTTTTGTGTGATATTTTTGGTTTTACATTGGTTCACTTAGACAGGGGGATGGTAATCCTATTGCTTGTGCAGGCACAATTTTCTCAAATGCGTCCAGTTGCGATGGCACCTTCTGTTGCTCCTCGTATGCCAATGTATCCCCCTGGTGGTCCCGGTCTTGGACAACAGATATTCTATGGACAAGCTCCACCTGCTATCATGCCTCCACAAGTAATCCATTTGTCATGATTACTTTTCTACTACACATTTCTCATAGTAAATCGTATAGGATCCTTTGTGTTCAAACTTCAAATTGTCATTGTTTTTCTTCATTAAATGACTAAATGTTCTGCCGAAAACAAGGTATCCATTATGATCTTCTGGTGGAGTCAGGTGGACCATGAGTTCTACTGGTTACAAAGTTTTTGCTTCCTTCCTTGTGGCTTGGAGCTTTCGTTGGAAAAAGAGTTGAAAGCCAAGCAATGTGGTTTTTCCTTTTGGTTAAGCAATGGACAATCTGAGTTATCTTGAACATCATGCTCTAGTCTGTAGTTCTCTGATTTGGACTAAAAATCATGCATTGTTTGTATGAGGTCCGTTAACATATGTTATACTGATGCAGACAGGAATTATGCATGGGTATGGGGAACTTGGGTGATAAATCGATGTTTTACATGAGATAGTGTTAAAATATCTTAAATGCAAGTTATGCGGCAAAATATGCCTTGGGAAACTTGTGTGATAAATTGATGTTTTTACATGACACTGTCAAAATAGTAAGTTAACATGTCTTAAATGCAAGTTATGCGGCAAAATATGCCTCCTTGTGAAGTTTCAGGATCAATCTTCATTGCTTGGTTCTTCAAATGAATGCAGTGTTTCACGATTGATGATTTTTTTAACATTGTTTTTTGTTTGTGTTTTTGAAATTTTTATCAGCCCGGATTTGGGTACCAGCAGCAACTTTTACCTGGCATGAGGCCTGGTGGAGCCCCCATGCCGAACTTCTTTATGCCAATGGTTCAGCAGGGCCAGCAGGGTCAGCGTCCAGGTGGCAGACGCGGAGGCCCTGTACCAGTGCAGCAGGGTCAACAGCCACTTCCGTTCATGCAGCAGCAGGTCACTTATTGTGCACTTTCCCATTATTTGATTTTTCCAGTCACGTTTGTTGAACTTTGTCTGATGTTATTGTTTGAATGATAGATGCTTCCAAGGGGGAGGGTCTACCGTTACCCCCCTGGCCGTGGCCTCCCTGATGTTTCCATGCAAGGTGTCGGTGGAGGCATGCTTTCTGTTCCTTATGATATTGGTGGTGGCATGCCTTTGCGTGATGCGGGAATGTCTCAACCAATTCCAATTGGGGCTTTGGCTTCTGCCCTTGCGAATGCTTCTCCCACAGACCAGAGGACGGTAGGAAATTTGCTCTCTCTCTTCATTTAGTTGTTTGGTTGAGAAGACGTGATGTTGATGAATAACATTCTGAATTTTTTGTTGGATGGACAACTGTAGATGCTGGGTGAAAATCTGTATCCACTTGTGGAGCAGCTGGAGCCCGAGTACGCAGCGAAGGTAACTGGAATGCTCTTGGAGATGGATCAGACGGAAGTTTTGCATTTGCTGGAGTCACCTGAGGCTCTCAAAGCAAAGGTTGCGGAGGCGATGGAGGTTTTAAGGAATGTTCAACAGCAGCAGGTCGGCAACCCTGCGGATCAACTTGCTGCATTGTCTTTGAATGACGGCATTGTGTCTTGAGCATAATTTTCCTCATTTCAAGTAAGGAGTTTGATTTGATTCTGAAAACCAGCTGTGTGTGAGTTTGGTGCGCTTTCGAGAATGTTTCTCTTGAAGGAATGCTCTTGCTGTGGTATGCTGTCGGTACTATTCTTTTTTGAGTGTTGTTTTGAAGAGTTGAAGTTTATGACATTCTGTGCTGTTCGTGTTTTCTCTTTTTGACTCCATGGCTTTTGCTTTATGCTGGATATCGTGTTTTGAATAATAAGGACGTAGCTTTATAAAACCTTGTTCTTGAATGCCATAGTATGAGTTTTGACCGTAGCTCGGGTTTATGTAAATCTGAGTGGCGATACAGAGATGCGTCTACTTCGGTTGCATAAGAGATGACTCTGGCAGCAGGTAGAATCTCTCTCTCTCTCTCTCTCTCCATGTTCTTTTTTGCAAATTTGCGACCTTGACCCGCTTGAATATATGGTACTAGTGAAAGCTATACTCAATTGAAGTACCAAAGGGAAACAAGAAGTAGAGAAGAACCAGAGTTGGAGAACCACGGTCAGAATAGTTGTAGTTTCCTTCATCGTGAGTAACATTCCAAGGCTTAAATCTTCGCGAGTAACATTACAAAAGTTATCTCAAGGCCGTTCGATACCTGTACGAGTATATATGTAGTCAAGATCGATTTTTGATCAAATTGGGCAACAAAGATAAGCCCGAAGGCCTCGTTTATCTTTTTATGGGAAGTAAAACAATTAATTTGTGAGCAGGTTAAGCAAAATAGTTTATGAATTCCACTTGTTTTAGTAAACCATAGTTCTAATTGTAAATTTAATTTCCTTTCTTTCTCATAATAAAGGAGAGGAAACTTGACACACTAGATTGATGGAAACACAATGAGCACCGGCTATATTTAGCTGTTAAGAAAGATCGAGGCGATTTAAATGCACAAGAAAGCAAGTTTTCCAACGGAGTTTTTCCTAGTAATACCGGTTTGATCGTTTTGTTCACTCTTGTTTGCATCCAATATTTCATAAACACGCTTTGTTATTTGAGGTGAGAGATAGATATGCGCATGCCCAGATAACATTCGTTGATATTTAAAAGCCATGACGAAACAATAAAGCACGTGCATTGCACGCGCCTGGGACTAGTAATAACATCTGAAAAGAACCAGTACTGTAAAAAACAAGGACAAGACAAATAATAGTCCGAATTTCATTTCCAAAATGTTGCTAATCTTGAGATGAGTTACGTCTCTCGCTTTTGTAAGACACGACAAGACATTGTAAAAGAAACCTTTCTATGGACAAAAATAAGTCTTGAGTTACTATTCAATTTCTGATGACTAAGCCCTCACAAATATATATTCACAACCTAAACAGAACACCTAGATTAGTAAATCACCGTCAACACATAAAAATAAATATCGATCAGGCTTCTTGTCAATTAACGCCTCAGCCTCAGCCCATGGTCACGCCGGATTAATCCAGCCAGATTTGTATCTGGATTTTCTATTTCCACGGAATTCTCATCCCCTTCCTCGTTTTGCCTCTCCACAGTGTCCTCCCCAAAGTTATGAAGCCTCCGACCAACCAAATATCGATCGTCGCGTATAGCATTATGCAGGTTAGTGAACCAGACATGGAATCTTTTCGCACAAAAGCACAAGAGGCTGAAACCAAGGCATCCCAACCAGGCAAACCTATAGACAGCTGAGTTAACGACCAAAGGGTATCCAAACACCGGGAATACCCCTCTGGCCAAAACATAAGGAACACACAAAGCAGTAAGAAGCTTCATAATAATCGGCAACACAATCTCCCGTAGTATCCAGAAGCCCTGAAGCCTGGAGAAACCATCTTCTCTCACCCTTTCAAACTTTATTCGCCAACTCTCATCCACCAGGGGAACCATATGATCGAGCATAACCTGACCAGTACATAACAAATTCCAGATACAGATTTGTCCCTTAGAAATTATGGCTGAATCGAAAGGCATGATAATGTCACAAAAGATGCCAAATCCTAGGCCGTACAAAAGAGTACAATAGTAGAATATAAGTTATCAGGGCAGTGGAGATTTTGCTCAGAACCCAAGACTTCAGAGGAAAATATAACTCGAGTTGAAACAAATGGGAAAGAAAAAGGGGGGCGGAAATGCCTGCTGTAATCAAGGATTTTTTCCCTGACAGTACAACATTAAATGGAACTTTCTACAGAGAAATCATAAGACTTGGGCGCAATATAGTAGGAAAGAGTACAATAGGAAGCAAAAGAGCTAGTTGTTTTGTGCATGTTCCAATCCAGCACAAGTTATGTCCTCTAGGAGGCTGTGTGGGTTTTAGACTCATCTTTCGTTAAAGTGTAGTTGAATGTGTGCGAGTGTATTCATAAAAAAAAAATGTGTGCGTGCCAAGGCACACGCGCTGCTAACCTTAAGATTGAAAGAGAGAGAAATCATCCGACCACACATCAATATACAACTGCTTCGAAAACTCACCAGTCTAGTCCAGATCTTAAGAAAGATGAGCCCCAAAGCCCAGTCCTGATATAGAAGGAAAACTGGGCTCTCATCGACAGGCACCCGCATTGGTACAATAACAAGAAGTTCAAAAAGCAGTCCAATTAACACAGGAATGACAAAAATCTGGCAAAAAAAGGTGATGTAAGTGTCAAATGACCGACAAACTGAAGCAAAAAAAACAAAAAGATAACCAAGATGGCATTTCCTTACCCATATCGTCAACAGTGCAGAACTCTTCAAAACAATGCAACACCATTTCCAAATTTGGCTTAGCAGAACTCGAGCCCTCCTTGCCTTAATGTACTCAATGGAGTACCTGGCTCCAGCTATAATAGTCCAGATGACATAGCTTCCTATGACAAAAGCATAAAAATCTGAAAGACAAAAAAAAAAAGCAGCAGATGGTTAATGTTATCATTCTAAAACAAAGAAATAGTGCGAGGAGAAACAGCTCAATCAATCACATTACCGTTGCACTTGATGCCGTGAGTGATTGGGAGAAGAGGGATGGCATTGAAGAGTGCACGTCCAAGTGAAATTGGTACAATTATCAAAGCAGAGTTAACAATAAGTAGGGTCATCCAAGCCACCACCAACAAGAGCACAATGCGAAGCACAAACCCGTACCTACTAAAAGACAGAATAAAAAACTATTAGATTGTAATGCACAAAAATTCAGAAGCATCCATAAGAATTCATATTCAGAAAGAAAGGAAGAAAGAGAAACAGAGGAGAAAAAAGAATACATTAACATAAGCAAGATATTAACTTCAAAAATAAAGCAATGAAGCATATGTAAAGCCCAATACAAAGTTATATAAAGCATATTCATGAGCTGACTCTATCAAAATGGATTTAGGAGGATGCAAGTGCAATACATGCGGCGACAACTGTCAACTTCTTTGACTCAGCATGTGTGCACTTGACTAATATACATTCAAGCACAAACTACTGCTCCCTTCTTCTTTGCAACTTGTCATGGTTAAGGGTGATGCCCGTGATGGAGTAGGGCTACTAGGAAGTGTTTAATACAAGTTTCGAGTACTGATACTTCACTAATTAAACTGCATGTAACTGGAAAGTAATGCTGAAAACTTGATTTTGTAATTTACAGAAATAAATGAAGTCCACCATCAATGGAAACAAATTCTGGTACAAAAAGCAAATCCATAGACTCCACTCATGCAAGCAAAAAGAATATCAAAGCAATGAAATTTCTTTTTGATTTCCTGCAGGATGAACTTCACATACGCTTATAAACTATTTTCATTGCAATTTCTCTTTTATAATCCCACTTACTCAGAGTCAGATTGCTCATCAATATCATAGTCTTCTCCAGTTGTATTTGCAGTTGCATGTCTGCCTCTGTTCAAATCATCAGGGGCCAGAAGTCCTCCTAATGCCTGATCTTGTCCACCTAGTTGTAAACGTAGCCTATCCTGCCCTGCTGGCTCCCCATTTCCATTTTCTGGACCACCACCTTCCTCACGTCTGGGCAGTAAGAAATCTATTAAACCAAGAGCCCACCCAACTCCAGTGAACCAATAGCGGAGAAAAGACTTGATGGTTGCACGCAGCTTAAAATGCTCAAGAGCAAATGGAATGCAGATTTGGAAAAGAAGCATGTCAGCAGGGATTTCAGTGAATGGGTCAGATAAACTGCAATTCAAAGGTGAATATTCAAGTTAAAACATGGTTGACGCCTCAACGCTAAAAAATGTGATAGCAACAATTGATGCCCCTAAAACATGGAGAGTGATCTTACGTAATATCGAGCGGAAAAATGGAGGGTGCCATTCGCATGGCGAAATTAACTGGTAAATATACCAGCATGACAATTAAACTCCCATATACACCAACGGACAAAAGAACCCTGCGAGCATGTTTGTGCACAGGATCATCGATTAGATCACGGAAAGGGTTATAGTTGGGATCAGCCGGATCTCGAAGAAAGTAAAGAACCCCATTACGCAAAACCTATCCAAAGCATGCAAGGATTAATTGAAAACCATGTGGATTGATTATTTAGAACATGAAATATGAAGAACAAATGAAGGAAAATACATACCCCTCGAAGTAGGCTAACAAAGATACTAATTTGTAGCATATAAACAATTCCTACCACCCAATGAATCAATGAGCTTGCTAATGGAGAGGCTGTGAAGAAGTCAACTCTTATACCCATTGACTTCCCAAACATCCCTACGGTACAAATATCCAGCCACCACCCGCACATAAGAGGAAAAACACCAAGTTCGATGACCAGAAGGAAAGCAACCTTAACCATAGTCATTAAATGTCTCATTGCTGCCACAAACTGCCTGAAGAGGGATGGTATCGTCTCCGCGATTGAAGCAAAACCATAGAACCTTCCCATAGTCAAAGGCTCACCTTTAGTATACCGAATCAATGCAACAATTCCAAAGTAGAGAAAAACTAGGGAGAATATAAACATGTAGCCAACAGCAAGAGTTGTAACATCAGAAAGCCGTGACACTCCAACAGATGCCACTTTCACAATATCAGTTGAAACTGGAGTGCTAAGATTGCTCGACACTTCCTGTGGTCCAGAAGCATTTGCATTCAACATTTCTGCAACCTGGCCAAGCAAATCATTTTCTTGGTTATCAGAGGTCAAATTTGCAACAGCAGTTAATGCATTCTTCAAAGTGATATTGGCCAAGGAGAGAGCAGATTCTGTAAGTGGCACCATTGTAGATAACACTGGAGTTGTAGCAGAGAAAAAAAGCCATGATACGTAATGAAGTATGACCCGTCCCAGTGAAAAGGGCACAAAGATTACAACACCGAGGAATATCATATTGCTTGCAAGAACCTGCAGAAGCATCAGCATATCAGAGTCCAATTTTCCAGTAAATAGGAAATTAAATTGCTAAATCAAGCCTGCGAACTGGAAAACCCTAGAATACATTCTTCATACGTGCAAGTACATGCAGAAGTCAACTAAATGAATCAACCTGCAGCAATGATGATTAAATCTACAAAATAAGCAACCTGAAACTAAATAGAATAAACAAGAAGGCAGTAAAATTCAAAATATCTAGTAGAAAACACTTCAAAGAATCTGTCTTTCCCAATTCCCTTCAACAATGATAGTAAATGGAAAGGTCAGATTTGACAAAGGAGGAGATGACAGACTCACAGTGAATGCATTCTCCACTAAATGAAAAACAGGTCCCTGCATCCCAACAAGCTCATCAAAAGGTACATCCTCTGCACCATCAGCGTCATCCAACCCATCAAACATCTGTTCAACTTGTGCCTCAAGACGAGCTGCCTGCATCTCCCACCGAACAGCAACATTCTCTGCATTCCTTCTAATTATTTGACCAGCTCCAGCAATTCCTTGCCCTCCACCAACATCCTCCCCATTTCCATCTCCAGCCAAATTCCTGTTAGCCTGTCCGGGAGGTCTTCTTGCAGCACGAGCACCATTTCTTTCGGCTTCTTCTGCTCTTTCCGCTTCCTGTCCTCCAATCTCTCTTAAATGCCTAAAGTAATCCCTCAAAGAAGTTGCTCCGAGAAAAATGAACACGATGCTTGCAGAGAGGAGGAACCCATGCAGACAGTCGGTAAAAATAACAGTAGTAGATATATGGCTCAAGAGAAGTCTTTGGGCTTCACCGAAACTTCTCACAAATGCCAGCCGCCATATCCAGAAGGTAATGAAGGGAATGATAAGGAGCCAAACAGAAAGTACAAAACTAAGGCGCAGAAAGAATTGCAGGACATGGCATCCTTTCATAGCCATCCCTAAAACGAACTCCTGGAAAGGAAGCCTTGCTGGAGCATTCTCAGCGTAGATGGGGGAGAACGAAAATGCATGTTTGCATACCTGGAATTAAATACCGAGAGTTAAAAATGACAAACTGACCACTGGAACAGTCAGCATCTTAAATCAAGTATAAGAAAGAAAAAGAAGCATCAGTGCTAGATATGATGCAATGCAACTAAAATATAAGTCTAATGAGTTGTCCTCACAAGAATATCGTTTATATTTACAGTCAATATAAATCTAATTCAGCATCACATGGATCGAATACAGTCCTGCCTTTGGGGATTACAACGAGAATTAATAGTTAAAGTGGCAGGCCTGAGCTGACTACTTACAAGATATTTGAAAGGATCGGAAAGGTAGACCTTCATCGATGATACATAGCCAGGATTCTAGAAGAATTGTAACAGAACATTAACCACTTACTTGGCCTTGATCATTCTACAGACCTTATCACAGCCAAAACTGAACAGTACAGAAATCATCCCAGACTTTTCTGCTTTTAGGCCAATAGGTTTGACATTGTGTTATGATATACCAGTTTGGGAGGTATAGTTCTCAAATAACAGTGCCAACTTGAAAAAATGCATCCCGAGACCCTCACAAACATGCGCTTAGCATCCAAAAACGTGTTGCTCTACAATGAACAAGTAGTGTTTTCTTGAACGATACTTGTGTTTTGGACTTGCAATCAACTGAAACTCGTTAGCATTTAAAGAATTGGATTCCAAAATCTTGAGCCCAACATTGGTGGCAAAAGTTCATATCCATAGACCTCAATTTTCATCTCACGTCTACAAGCATTCTATGGAGCCCAACTAATCCAATTTGAATTCCTCATCAGACCAGACAAGATATACTTGTTACTTGGTAAGCATATTTCAGAATGAAGGACAAGGAAACCCTTCTTTTTTTTCCTTCCCAATAAGGCAGATGCCTTGAAGAGCTTCCATCTGACAAAATCACAAAACAAAACAGAAGAAAAGGAAAAAAACAAAAAAAACCCAAACCCCTTCAAGGTTTCTAGGGAAAAAAAACATCGATTCAACATTCAAGATTGCTCAAATATGGAATCAACCTGGACAAAAAACGCAAATGAACACCAAAATGAGACATCAGAACAACATGAAAATAACTAGGGCCCTGTTCAATAGTAGGGAAGGGAAAGGAAAGCACGAGAAAGTTAACTTTCCTGCATTTTCAATGTGTTCAGTTAATCGTGGGATCCACGTCTGTAACTTCTCCAATAGTATTAGACTCCCCTCAAAATTTGTCCAGCAAAAAGCATAAGATTTTGCAGGACTCTTGTTTCTACCTAGTTTTTGCATAATTAAACTGCTACTTTCAACTTTCTTTTAGATTTCTTATATCAAATGAATGCATAAAGGAAAATACTTTCCATTTTCTTTTACTTCAATATGATTTTTCTTGAGAATAGTTTCACGTACTATTATATTGACAAATAAACGGAGCCTTGTAGAGCTTCCCTGTGACAAAAAAAAAAGGAACCAAAACAGAAAAACCCTAAACCCTTCAAGGTTTCTAGCAGACAAAACATTGAATCAAGATTACTGAAACAGGAAATCAATCAAGACAAAAAAACGCAAATGAGCAATAAATTGACACATCAAAACCAGGAAGACCAAAAAACACTAAACCCCATTCAAGGTTTCTAGCAAACAAAACATCGATTCACGATCACTGAAACAGGAAATCAATCAGCATAAAAACGCAAATGAGAACACAAATTGACACATCAAAACCTCAGTCACCTAATCGTTCCGTAGTATCCCTTGCCCCCGCTCTCAATCTCAATCCCGCGAATTTGTGAATTGCAGTACTTTGGGGTATATTTAAAAGAAGCTTTCACGCTCATACTGTGAGCGCTTCCACTCAAACACACGCACGCGAATTGTGTGACTTAGATCAAAACAACACGTAATACACGATAGAGATAAGGCAGACCTCGCATTGACGAGCGTTGCTGTGATTGAGCCACTGGAGGAGGCAATCTTGGTGGACAAACTTTATGCTACCGCTGCACGCGCACGGGTACCGCAGCGGATTCTCGCTGTCCCCTGGGTTCCTACAGATTCGACAAACGTCCCCCTCTTCGTCTTCATCGATTTCGTATTTTCGCGGCGGCGCGTTGCTGTTAACCTCCTTTTTATCGGAAGGTGAAGGTGAAGAAGAGGAAGATGAGGCGGAGAAGGGTGTGCGGGAAGAGTCGACGGAGACAGCCTGTGAGATCTCCATAGGACTCCGATGAATTTCTCTCTCCTCTCCTCCTCTCTCTAGAGATATGAGTTCGTGCGTTGGCTGGGGAAATGGAGACGAAGAGGCGAATCAGTTGGGTGGATTGCGAGGCGATGATCAGAGAGAGAGAGATTTTTATGTCGGTTTTGCCCCTGGAAGATGCAAAGATAAATAACGAACCTATAGATACAACTGTGATTAGAGATGCAAAAATGATACATACACACCCCATATACACACTCAGCCACACCCTCTCTCACATGGGGTGTGGTCCCCACACGTGAACCAACTGTGATTAGAGATGCAAAAATGATACATACACACCCCATATACACACTCAGCCACACCCTCTCTCACATGGGGTGTGGTCCCCACACGTGGATGCAAAAATGATACATACACACCCCATATACACACTCAGCCACACCCTCTCTCACATGGGGTGTGGCTGAGTGTGTACGTGGGGGTGTGTATGTATCACTACTCTTAGAGATGAATTGTCCAAGGTAGATTCACTAGATTATGATGAGTAGTTAAAAATTGGATGAACAAAATATATTTATTTCGCATATGGGGAAGAAGAGTAAGTGTCGTTATCATGATGCCATTTTGATTCACAACATGAGGGAAGAGATTGTCAAGCTGACTTTTTGTAGAATTTCAAAAATGGCTCGGAAGGATGTTTAATGTGCACATATCCTGGCAAAGCATGCTCTTGCTAATTTTGTTCTTCATCCGGATACTGGTGATGGAAATCTCTTTTAGTTGTTGTTTTGTTTTATGCTTGTTATCTTTATGTCGTTGGTTCTCAGCTTATGAAACTTTTTGTATCTTCAACCCTTCGTGATTGGGTTTTGTTCAGATTGACGGCGACACTGGTTTTTACGTTCGACGACGAGGCTAAGTTGAGAGTCTATGAGGATTTCTACACTAGACTCAATAGTAAAAATGGTGAAAGAAATATCTATAAACTCGCAAAGTTGAGAGAAGGGAAAGCTAGAGACTTCTCTCAAGTTAAGTGTATAAAAGGTAGTGATTCGATGGTGTTGGTGAATGATGAAAAGATCAAGGATAGGTGGAAGACGTATTTCGAGAAGTTATTAAACCAAAAACATGAAGAAGGCTTTGGTGAGGAGGAAGCTGATGTTCCTAGCGAGAAAATGGAATACAAGTTTTATTGGAGGCTACAAAAGTCTCAAGTGGCCAAGGCTTTGAAGAAAATGAAATCGGGTAGGGCCTTATGACCAGATGGTATCCTTATTGAAGTGCGGAAAAACCTAAGTGACTTGGTTGACAAAGTTGTTCAACAAGATTATTTTATATCAGAGGATGCCGTATGAATGGAGGAGAAGTACCTACAAGAATAAATGGGACATTCAAAGTTGCAACAACTATAGAGGTATTAAGTTGATGAGTCATACGATGAAGTTGTGGAAAAGAGTTATTGAGCATCGATTGAGGATGGTGACTATGGTGTGAGAAACAGTTTGGGTTCATGCCTAGGAGATCGACCATGGAAGCTATTTACCTACTAAGAAGAGCGGTAGAAAAACACAGGTCAACGAAGAAGGATCTTCATATGATTTTCATAGACCTAGAAAAGGCTTATGATAGAGTGCCTAGAGACATTATATGGTGGGTTCTAGAGAGAAAGGGAGTGAAGGTGTCGTCACTGCCATTAGATCACCAACAGGGGAAACGAGTGAATTTTCCATCACAGTAGGATTGCACTAAGGGTCAGCCTTGAGCCCGTACCTTTTCGCTTTAGTTATGGATGAATTGACTAGACAGATTCAGGAGGATATTCTATGGTGTATGTTGTTTGCAGATGATATTGTCTTTGTAGATGATACTGCTAGCGGTGTTAATACTAAATTAGAAATTTGGCGGGATGCACTAGAGTCTAAGGGATTTCGGACAAGTAAGAGTAAATCTGAGTATATGGTTTGCAAGTTTAGTGATACCAGAAATGTGTGTGAAGAAAGAGTAATGATTCAAGACCAGAAGATACCAAAGAGCGAGCATGTTAAGTACTTAGACTCTATTATTAGTTAGGATGGAAAGATTGCATATGATGTGGCCCATAGGATCCAAGTGGGGTGGCTCAAGTGGAGAAGCGCTACTGGTGTACTGTGTGATAAGAGGGTACCCATAAAATTGAAGGGAAAATTCTATAGAACTGTCATAAGACCAGCGATGCTTTACGAGACATAATGCTGGCATATTAAGAAACAGCAGGTGAACAAGATAAGTGTCGTGGAAATGAGAATGTTAAGGTGGATGTGTGGTAAGACTAGATGAGATAAGATTAGAAATGAAACAATCTGCGAGATGGTATGTGTAGTACCTATAGAGGATAAGTTGAGGGAAAATAGGCTTAGGTGGTTTGGGCATGTCTATCGTAGACCAACGGATGCAATAGTTAAGAGAGCAGATAAGATAGCTTTGCATAGCAACGCTCCGGGGAGGGGAAAACCCAAATTGACATTAGATGCGGTAGTGCGCAAAGATTTGAGCTACTAGGGCTAAGTGAGCAAACAACACTTGACAGAGCTCAATGGAGGAAAAATGATTCATTTAGCCGACCCTAATTGATTTGGGACATAAGGCTCAGTTTGGTTTGGTTTGTTCAACGGCGACTGGATTTTTTCCGATCGACGGCAACAATTGTGTATTCTTTGGGTAATTTTTTTTCTTTTGTATTATTTGATTTAGATTGCGATAGCTTGAAAGAGTTCTATGCCTATATTGATTTAGATTGCGTTAGCAGAGGATTAATTTGGTTTTAATTGCTTCAGGACTTTGTTTTGAAGAACTGAATTATCTCTTATTGTATCGATCTATGATATATGTATCGACATATACATGATATACATGTATATATATTTGAGAGAGTTGGAATGAGGAAGAAGAAAGAAAGAGAGAAAGAAAGAAAGAAAGAGAAAGAGAATAAATAATATTTTAAGAGATTATAGGTAAAGTAGAAAATGCTAGTGGAGTTTGGAAAGAAATTCTGTGAAGCTAAAATGTATTTAAGCACTGTTACTCTTAGTATGCTCAGTCTTGAAATCTCCCAAAATGAGGGGATTGCAAACCCAAAGGCAATGGTTTCATTTTTCAGTCTAGTCATTTGGCTACCAATCCATTCATTATTAATGATGTACATGGTCCGGATTGGACCGGTTTTGTGAAAATCCAGGAACCGAATTGTATCTTACAGTTCCAAAGAATAGAGAACCAGAATTAGACCACTACACATATGAAACCAAACTGAAACCAGACCATGTGATTGGTCCGGTTTGGTTCGTTTTACGGTTCTAAACCATTTATCATCTAAAAATTGCCAAAAAAAAATGAATAAAAATGCCACTAATTTATTAATATTGCTCACAATTTGATAAACTTGGAGAGAAAGAGCCATTAATTTGAGAGAGAGTTAGAGATGTGAGAATGAAATAACTTTGGAACCCTTAAAAAGAGTTATAGTATAGCTATCATTGTAGAATTTTAGATTTATGGGAAACAAGAAATAATTTTGGGGAGTGAAAGGGTTTTGGCCATTTGGGGAGTAGAAGAGTTTGATGGGTAGTTAAAAAGCTTTATTGATGACTGATGATTGATGCAAGGGAAAAATAATAAATAAATAAATATATGTATGTATATGTTTGTATGTATGGTATGTATTAACGGTCCGGTTCGGTTCGAACCACGGTTTGGAATTATAAAACCAAGGACTGAACCATAATATACAGTTCTTATTTTTTTGAAACCAAAACTAATCCATTAAAACATAGAACCAATCCAAATAGATTGGTTCGGTTCGGTAGGTCACGATTTTTTTTTTTCCGGTTTTCTTATACACCCCTATTCATTATCACATTAAATCCATTTCATTCCTCAACCAAAATAGATCACAGTTATACCAATTTCTACACCGACCCTGCTAGGCGTACAGAGACTAGAGGTACGTAAAATGTGCCTACGGCTTGTGGGGCTGGGTCGTACATTTTATGTACCTCTAGGATCTGTACCCTTAGTTTTATCCATTTCTATACCATCTCTATGAATTTCTTTTCACCGTCAATTTCGCATCTCTTCCTCACTCTGAATTTTCTTTTAACCTATAATAACACGTCTAGGCTTGTGTCCCTTTAGAACTCCCCTACTATGTTGTGTTTGGTTGTTCTACACTATGGGAAGAAAAAAATGAAAGTTAAAATAACTAGTTTATTTTTTAAATTTTTTTATGTGTTCTAAAAAAGGAGAAGAAATGTGTGACCGTTGAAAACAACATATCATTTTTTTTAACCGAAAAAACACATGATTAGACTAAGAAAAGAACACTACCCGTAAGAAAATACAAGAAAATATACAAAAGCCGTAAAATTGTACAACAACGATAATGGAACATATCATTGGGGTTAGTTTACCTAGATTTAATCTTCGTCGTTTTATATGATTTTCTTTGTACGTTTTTCGTGCAAATTTTAAAATTACGATTCATCTTGACGCACTGGAACTCAAAAAGTAAATTAATGACCAAACGCAAAAAAATAGATTGATCAAAATCTTTGTTTTAAAGCAGTGTAATTAGTGTCTCTAGGGTTGTTACTCGCGTCGAGACAAAGATAAATCGTAAATTATGTATTGCAAGGTGTGAAAAGCATATATGAATATGTGAAAGTGTATTGAAAAGTGTAAAAGGTATATTGGAGTGTGTGTGTATTTTTTTGGTGGGTGTGCTTATTGTGTGCCTATTGGGCACACATTAGTTAGAAAGACTCAATTTCAAAAACTGACACAAAGCGTAAATTCACTACCTTGTTCCACAAAATTAACTCAAACTCAAAACTCAAAATTGACGTATTGCTCTTTACGAGACAGGCGACTCTCTCAAAATACGACAACTTAAACCAGTTCCACTAGTTAAAGTCAGTTTGTGGAACGGAGCCAGTACTACCGCTTATCTTTAATAATACTCTCTCTGAATCAAATTCTTGCTCATGTTTCGCTATTTGAGACATCTAAAAAAATTGTCTATATCTTTTAATTTATAATGTAATTTTATATGCATTCAATATGGATTTTGGTTGATAAATCTCAATTAATTTTAAGAAACACACATTTCAAAATCATAAAAAACATTATATAGATTGTGAAATATATAAACAATTGTTTGAGTATCGCGAATGTAAAAAATGAACCACAATTTGACGGATGTAATAATTAGTTTAGTCTAAATTCTTGTTTATCTACCAATAAAGTGTTTTATAAACAAGTTTATGTGTTTTATTTTATAGTGCATTTAGGATTTGGGGTTGAAATCTGGGCTGTCCATCCGAGCAACAAACGACTCGGATAGTGCACAACACATGCTGTACATGGGGCTGCACGGCAGCAACCCCAAATCCGTTTATATTGCTGTCCAACACTGTATATGAGTTCGATCGGGACCCGCTGACAACACTTTTCATGAGAAAAATAAAATAAAGATGATATATCTAACGACTTTCGGCTCTTTTTCTTTGATTCCCTTCCGATGAAAAAGTGGAGAGAAAATCGTTTCTTATTGGGTAAATTACACTGGCCTTCCCTAAGGTTTCTGACAATTAGTCATCTCCCCTATAGTTTCTGAAATCACACTAAGTTCCCCTTTTATCCTGACAACATACAAAAAGGTCCATTCTGTTAAGTCACTGTTAAAGTACTATACCGAAATGAATGATGTCAGCTACTAAGTGTGCCTAATTGCAAAAAATGCCCTTCTTTCTATTCTTATCGGTCATTACCTTCGGCCTAGTCCAAAAATTGTGTTCTACGAGTACAACACTTAAATAATTTTTTGAATAACAATCACAATACGAGAAAGTCAAAACAATATATAGTTCTACTAATCATCACATAACATCAGAAAAGTCAAAACACAAAGTCTCCAAATACATATAACGCATGAGTATCACTTGACTATTACTCATGTTGCATTTTTAGAATTAATTAGGAGGGGGGAGCCTTGCATGATGCATCTAAATAAGAACTAAAAAAAGAGCATTATAATATTATTACTCATGATGCACTAACTGGTAATCAAATAATCAATACGAAGTACTAATTAAGAGGGGAGTCTTGCATCACACTTGCACCCTTGACAAACACCACAACAAAACAACTTCACACATTTAATGTCAGGGAGGGATGCAAGGTTATCCCACAACACGTAAGATGACATAATACATACAAATTAATTAAAGGGGGGAGCCCTGCATCACACTTTCACCCTTCCCAAGCTCCACAACAAATATTATTCACCCGGGGATGATGCAAGAGTGTCCCTCTTGCACCCTTAATGAGTATTAAAAAAGGGGATTACAAATTCTAACCTCAATGGCCGGCAAGAGCGACTATAGATAGTGAGAAACTCCAATAAGTCCAAATATTGCCTGTACAAATGTACCATATATAAAAGATTATATAACATTGTTTAGATTTATAAGGGTCCAATGTAGATGGTAACTAAATACAAACACATTGAGTAACTCATCAATAATTGCAACTTTATTCTATTTGCCCTAGTGGGTCAGTGGGTGCTATTATTTAATAGGAATTAATTTTGGTAATATATATTTTTTGTAAATAGGGAGAACATTCATTAATAATGGACAAATACAACTATGCTATCACCGTTACATATAAGAGACGCCGGCGATAGGCGAAGGCCAATATAAAAATAACTTGTCACTAATTATTTTCTGACCTAAGGAGCAGAACACTGTCAAACCTGATCCGCAAAACACAAACACTAAGCTATCGCCACTAGATAAAGGCAAAAAACAAAGGCCTAAGAACGCTGACGACAAGCGATGGCCAATAAAAGACTAAAAGAAAGGAGCAAAGTGTGTATCACCGATGTACTTTTTTTATTTAACTAGTTGACTTATGACATCATTTCTATGGATATGCATTTTCAAATCAGTTCAATAAAGAGTAATCCATTAGCTAGGGGCCACCGCCCAAAAACAAATTCTTTTTTTTTAGAATAAAAACTAGATCTGTCTACTAGACTACAATGATAAGATTTCAGGGAGGGAGGGAGAGCCCGAAGAGGAAACTTATTACCTAACGGTTATCGGATGGACGGTCGACGGATGGCGGGATAGGACGACGATCGGAGATGGGATTCGGCCGGAAGGGACCCTTCTAATTCTTCCTCTTCTCTACTCTCTCTCGCCTAGGTTAGTCCCATGTTCGTGAGAGGTTCAAAGAACTGAGAAGATTGATAAATTTTGGGACCAGGTCTTTCATAGTTTTGGGCCTTTTTGGATCAGATTTGTTTTAGTTTAGGCCCTTTTGTAAGTAAATTGGGCCTTTTTATTTTTTTTATTGGGTCAAAAAGAGTTATACTAATGCCTATTATCAACAAATGTGGGAGTGCCCTAAAATATTGGCCTTTTTAGAATGACCTAGGCCGTTGTGGGTCTTGTACATGGGCAGCCCTGAATGCAACCAAACCATCCACCCATCATTAATAGTATAATTTTAACATGTTAGTATCCATTGGTCTGTTAACCACCCCCCCCCCCCCCCAAAAAAAAAAAAAAATAATAATAATAATAATAAAAAAATAAAGAAGTTACATTCATAAATTTCGATCTCAGGATACAGTGTGAGGCATCCAAGAGCACTACCATATGAGCTAGCCACCACTTTTGAAACTAACCATTTAGCTTGTAATTAATAGGAGCTACAAGTGTTGATTTTTTTTTTCTTTTTCTATATGCCATAATTTAAAAAATTATCAGAGATTCCAACAGTTAGTTTTTTTTTTTTTTTGCCTTTTTTGGTTGACTAACTACTTTAAGTGCTTGGACTATCCTAAGGACAAATATTTTTGGGTTTCTTTTTATCGATTCATTTCAAGGTGAAAATTTTAATATTCATGTTTTTTAATTAAATTAAAATAATTAACTGAATAGAAACATGATCTAAGGAAATAAATTTTCAGCTTCTCCATTATCTTCCCATTCTTTTTCCAAAATTACTCAACATATTTTTCGTATCTCTAATTCTTATTGTCAAAACGAGTGCAAAAACAAAAAATCGTGACCAAAGTTTAAAAAATTACGGCAAATGATAATAAGTCAAGTACAACAAAAACAAGTAAATTTTTTTCTTTTTATATCTTCCTAAATTTTGTTCTGGTATTATTTTTTTTATCTTTTTCAAATTTTTGTTAGATCCACATTCAACTTTTGGATTGACCATTTGTCTAAACAAGAGGAATCTAAAAGGAAAAAACTTAAGGCCAAATGAAGGGGAAAAAGTTCAGCAAAGAAGAAAAAAGTTTGAAACAATTGTCCTTTTTTGTCTTTAGCATCGTCCTACTCGAACTTTTTTCAATTCGATTTAATTGTTTTATTTTTATGTTTTCTCTCGTTGAACAGAATGATTGTTCCTAATTTTTTTCCGAAAGTTAAACAATTTTTTTTAAAAAGTAAACAATACAAAATATCCCTAATAATAATTTAGGAAGAACTGGCCTTTTTTGTTTATCTGCACAGGAAGAACCTGCAGGCCTAAGCCTCAAGCAATACTTTTTACAAAAAAGATATGCGTACGCACGTCCGTGTACGTATCATGCACGGACGGTGCATCTCGACTGTCCAAAAGTATTTTCAATGTTCCGGATTTTAAAGACTCTATTACCGGTAATAGAGTCTTTAAGATCCAGACCATTGATTTGTTGGAAATGGAAGGTTTAGATGTATGCGTACGCGATGCGTCCGTACGCATCGCCACGTTCTACTTTTTAGGTAGAACTTAACTAACATGTTGATTAATCGATGTTCTTGTAATTAGAATATTTTTTCCAAAGTCTGCTATTAATTGATTGCTCTTTACAGTGTTAGAGGGTATATAGGAGATTTCCATGCTTAGTTTAATTTCAGGCTTAGCTTAGATGACAGGAATTTTGAGGAGAACTAAGAATATGATGACATAGTTCTATGATCTTAACGTTTGGAAAAAAAATGAATAGGATTATGATTCCTGATGACATATTCAATCAGGAATCACATTTCTAGACTGAGTGGGAACTGACACCTCACTTATTCCATGTGAATCTTGAATTTCTAGCTCAATAATTAAAAAGAGAAAATGTTGACTTTAATAAATTTTCCAATATAATTGTTTCCCCGTAAGATACCTGATTTAATTGAAACACTGGAAATAAAATTACTATAAGTATTGAATTCCTTGGAATTTGATTCCTAATAATTAAATTTATATTCATACTCAAGCAAATTCCTAGGAATTTTATTTCAAGTAAATTTATATTCATACTCATGCAAATTCCTAGAAATTTGATTTCAAGTAATCAAATTTATTTTTGTACCATATTTCTATTCCTACTAAAGAGTCTTATCATCCAAATACAGCCTCAGAGCTATTTACAAAGCACCAAAAAAGGACCGGATGAGAAAAAAAAAAATCAACGGAATCGGGATGAGACTGGAGAATTGCTGCTGTGTGATATGCTTTATCCTTGTGCCAATTCATAATTTTCATACTTGTTTGTTGCCTTTTGGAATTCTGTGATTTTTAGCTGATGGGCTTTATTGCCACTTCAATAGCATAGTTAACTCTGTTCGGGGGACAAATTTGACATGGGGCTTTGTGTAATTTCAAAAACTTCCAGAGTAGTTCTTGTATTTGTCAGAAATTTTAAGAGACGTTATCCTTTATTATTTCACAGCCAATGTAAGACAAGGATGTTCCTTTAAATAAAGCATAAAATATCTGAGACAAAATTATTACTACTACATGCTTTTGAATGTTGACCCTTTTGTCACCGAGAGCATATCCTTATACTCTATTCAATTTTTGGTACTTCGAGGGATTTATTTTCTTTTTTTAGTGATTTAATCTCCAAATTTACTTTTAAGTTTTTAAATTTGTAGATTCACACCTCTATTTTGGTCTTTAAATTTGGAGAGATCCATCCTCCTTTTTAAGTATTTGGAGACCAAAATAGAGGTGTGACCCGTGTTGGTCTCCAAATATTGAGAACCAAAAGAAAATTTGGAGACCAAATCTCTAAAAATATGATAGGTCTCTTGAAGGGAAAAGTGGATAAATTACAAAAAACTCTTCGCTCAATACGTTACCTCCGATCCCTTAAAATAGAATTTTAGAGCTAGATAGAGAAGTTCCGCCTTTGATGGACAGGTGAGGTGCACGTACTACGTTTTGCAACGCACGTGTTACTCCCGAGCTGATCATGGGCATGATTCCAGTTTCCTTGGTACTGTTAGACCATCCCACATTTGGAGAAATTATTTACTTCTGGAACATATTTGTGTGCTGCTCACAATCCAAGTTTGTGGAGTCCACATAAATGTTTAGAAGAACTCCTCTGGAGCAATGATCTAGGAGTATGAAAATGGAATAATCACTCCCAAATTTGGTACCGCTAATGAGCACTTTGACTTACTCGATCTCCATTCCTTCAAAATGGTCTAGCTTAAGCTCGAGATGTTTGAGTTCGGTTTGTTTACTAAACAAACATTTGTAATAAAGTCGAGCATTTGTAAACGAATTGGATTACATCTAACTCGAGATTCACTCTTTTACTAAACGAGCTTAAAATTTGACATCAATGTTGACTTGTTTACTAACAAACCGAGTTGATCAGAGCCCAAAACAAGATGAGTCTCGAGTTAATCGTGATCATATTATTTTGGTCTTTGAGATTATTAGTTTTGGTCTCGAGCTTCCCTTTCATCCTTCCTACCAAAAAGATAAAACCAAGCTGGATAAATATTTTACGGGTGGTTTCTCATTTTTAGGGCCGAGGCTAAAAGGACTTTCAGCCAGTTTTTAGTCAACGTTTTTTCCCAAAAAAAAAAGGCTCACATTGTTGATATATACAAAGGGGAAAATACACATCCGGAGCAATATTAACTCCAAAAAATGTTACGATTGGTAATAAGGTGATACAATATAGATCATACAATATATGCATACAATACTCACAACAATTTTCTATACAAAGAGATTGACAAATCTTAGAATTCGTATTTTTATGTGTGTGACTTTTGTACAATGAAACTCCCTCTTAACACATACTAGTATGAGTATTAATCTTCTGTTGCACAAAAAAAAAATGTATTAAATTAAAATAAGTTACAATCATAATAATATAATCATTGAAGCACTTAAATTAAACATTCATTTATTATTAGATCCTATCTAGTAGTATTACATGCGGGAATAGTTCATACAGTAATATAAACAATAAAATGAATATGTCAGTATACATGAAAAAAGTTATGCAGGAAAGAGAAATCTAACGCCTCATGTTCAGAGACTTTTTGGGTAAAATTTTCCTGCATAAGCAATCTGTCAACTTCTGCCTCTCTCAATCTGTCAACTCCTCTCTCTCTCTCTCTCTCTCTCCACTTTGTCGCTGTTCTATGCCCAGTGCCCACTTTACGACTTTCCCCTGATCTGATTTTAACCGTTCTCAGTGTCGGTGGACTTTATCATCACCAGTATAATTTAGTGGGTATTTTAGTATCTGTTGAGGCTTTCAGTTCCATCAGCCTCATGTGGGTTTCTCAGCTTCTTCTTGGGTTTGTTTTTAATTGTGCTGTTTTATATCACAATTCATGTTTTCGGATTCTTCTTTGACAGAGAAAATGGCGGGTAACCCATGAACACAGTAGTACCAGCATCTCCATTCCCTGCTATACTGAACCAGGTGCGTCCTGTAACGGTATTAACTCTGAACCCTGCTTGTATTTTAGAAATTATTTTTGGACTCTTGCTTCAGGTTGATCATTGGACTCTTGCTTCAGGTTGATCAAATTGTGTGTATCAGATTTCCTAAAAAAAGAAAAAAAGAAAAAAAAAAAGAAATTGTGTATCAACTTTACTTTTACATTTTTTTTTATTGGTTCTTTACATGTTTATTTTCAAATTGCCGACATTTAACTCTTTAATCTGATGTAAATATTCAACTGATAGAGTGTCAGAGTATGTTAATTTGCTTCTAATCAGAAATCATTTTCTGCCTGTTGTTAGTAGTTATCATGTTCCCCCTCCCCCCTCATTGTATTTTGATGACGATCAGGTGGCCGGGCCAGCTTTTAAACCTCGAAATCCTGGAAACCAATCCGACCGTCCCCTCCTTATTGTATGTGGAACCTTTGATTTTCTTTTGTTTCTTCTTTTTCTTCCCCTTATGGAGTATCTCTCTTATAGTCGAATTAAGGACTTCTAATCTCTATTTAGAATACCATGGTGACACAATATTCTCAGACAAGTCACTTCTGCTTCGATCATGAGGCCTTTGATCTAGCAAAAGTTGGCCTGTAAGGCTGTAACTCATTTAGTTTCTTGATTGAGCAAATGCCCTGTCCTGAAGTTCAATATGCCTCCTGGCGAGGGGATTTCTCTTTCTGGTGGAGTTGTTTTTGTGATGGTTGACTAATTATTGGGTACTCCCGAGTCCCGGCTAATAAGTTCCAACAACCCAACAAGAGTAATTTTTTTGGCCCACTTGCAAAATTTGTCGCTATGTCATTGGTTGGCAATACTGCGTAGAAATACCACATGGTACTCCGGGAGCATTCAATAATAACTCGTTTTTGTTTGTTGAGCTTAACATGCTTGTTGCAGGTGTTATTGGAATTTCTTATGTTGTATATATTTTCTTTTTTTTAATTTTGTTGATAGTTATAATTCGTGAAAATAAAAGTTCATTTTGCCTATAATGTCAGGCCGAAGCATGTCACAGTTCTGAATAGTTCTCATGTCGCCAGATTAGTTACTTTTGCCATTGTTTCTCCATTGTTGCATGAAACAGCAATTTTCCTGATTTTCAGTTTGGTTCTCTATATTGAGCACCAATCAAGGGAAATCACCACCTAATAGTTAATTCATCCATAAATTAGCACGGATTGCTCTCAACGGATGTGATTGTCGATTGATATTCTCTACGTCAATTGGTGTTTTCCATATAATTCATGTTGTCGAGTGCTCAATATTGTTTCGATATCTGAATTCGTGATGCTATATACTGCATTTTGTTCACAGCAAGATGCAATTATAAATGTATGACATTAGCTAAGCAGCAATTTTAGTTGGTTCTTCATATGGTTCTTCGTTTCGCACTTCATTATAGCACCTAAGTTAAATCATTCATTATCGCTTGCCTATATCTGGTAGGTCGATAAGGTTCGCTGGAAATATGTCACAAGTTGTGGTGTCATGGCTCCGTTAGATGAATAAGTAATATGGTTCCTTTTGAAAATTGTCTCAATTAGCTTAGAAGTTGAAATACTTAGAACTCCTATTTCTTACAGCGCCTCACATTAAACTGTCTACCTGAAGCAGTATTAACCCAACTAAAGTTCTCCGGCTCAAGTTTGTCCACGTTCTTAGAACTTGAATAGGTACGGCATGTCTCCCCGTTGTGAATGTTATGATTCTTATGGATACTAACTCCATTGACCAATTGCTAAAAAAGTTGGGATTTCATTCTTTTGTTTGCCAAATAGAGAAGACAAATCATGGACAACATGACATGGCTTTGGAGGAAAAGATCATCAGAGAAGACTATCATTGCAGCTGCAAAATCAGATTTCTCTTCAAACGGAAATGAAGAGGTAATGGAAATTCTTTTTCATGCCTGTAAACTGAAGAATCGCTCTACTACTAACCATACAGCACAAGCATAAATATGATTTGGAACATTTATAGTTTTTCCTTTTGCGTCTTACCCATTAAATTGTCGTGTGTCCAAAATGCAGATGCTTCCAACTGGGAAAGAAGTTAATTTGGAGAGAGCATTGGGAAATTTAAATGAGAAATTAGCATCAGTTCTCTGCGAGCTTAACGCTAAAGATGAGCTTTTGGCAAAGCATGCAAAAATGGCAGAAGAAGCCAACACAGGTAATTTGCTGTTTTCCTTCTTTTTCTGGGCAATGCTTCACATTTTCTTGCTCTAATTTAATGATATCATATGTTCTTTTTACCAATCTTGTAAGGCTCTGTTTGGATCTTGAATTTATGTACTGATTTGTGTATGAAAAGAATAGGAAATGGATTTGGTAAGCATTTTTTTTTTGCTCCTCTTTTCCTTTGGCCTTCTTTTTTTAGCTCCACAAGCCCCTCCACAAATCCAAGATTCAAATACAGCCTCTATTCAAGTGTGATTGATGTTTGATTGATTTTTTCTGTCTCTGTTCTCTTAGACCGTGAGAAGGCAGCAGCAGAGGCAGTGTCTCTAAAACAAGAACTTGACAAAGCTTTACGGCAGAAAACAGATTCAGAGGAAAAGTTAACCCAGTTAAATGTGGCGTTGAAGGAATCCATGCAGCAATTGACTTTGGTTCGAGAAGAACATGACCAAAGGATACGCGATACTGTTATGAAGACATCAAGGGAATTGGAGAAGGCCCAGAAAAAGTTAGAGGAGAAATTAACCGAAAAATGTAAAAGGCTTTCAAACTTAACTGTTGAGAACACCCGTCTGAGTAAAACTCTCCTAGTGAATGATAAATTGATTGAAGGTCTAAGTGAACAAAAATATCAAGCAGAAGCAGAGTTCAATGCACTAATGGCCAGACTAGACTTGGTTGAAAAAGAAAATGCTTTTTTGAAGTATGAGTTTCGCATGCTTGAGAAGGAGCTTGAGATACGGAACGAAGAGAGTGAGTTTAACCGTCAATCAGCTGATGTGTCCCATAAGCAATACATGGATTGTTTAAAGAAGAACGCAAAGTTGGAAACAGAATGTCAGAGATTACGAATCCTTGTGAGGAAGCGATTTCCAGGTCCTGCTGCTTTGGTGAGGATGAAGAGTGAGGTTGAAGTTGTGCGAAGGAATCAGCCGGATACGAGAAGGAGAAAGCCGGATCTTATGACGGGAAGTGTTGTTTCGAGGGACTCCAGTTCCAGTCTACAAAACCCTAATGACATACCAAACAAGATTAGTTTCTTGATCGACCACCTGTGTGATTTGGAAGAAGAAAACAAGACGCTCAAAGCAATTGTAGCCAAGAAAGATAATGATCTCCATTTTTCAGAAATCGTCTGTAATCAAACAGCTTCCAAATTATCAGAGATTGAAGCTCAGCTTGAAAAGCTGTCAAAAGGTCAGAAACATATGGCGATTACCCCTTCTGAGTCATGGGCTACTGCTTTAATTTCAGAACTCGGAAACTTAAGAGATCAGAGTCCCAAAACTCCGCATGAATGCAAAAGTTTGGGAGTTTCGGACATGAGTTTCATGGACGACTTTGCTGAAATGGAGAAATTAGCAATAGTCACTGTTGGAACACCACTGGGGTCTTCTTGTGCTTCTTCTGATGCAAATAATGCTTTAACCATTTCAGTGGAGAATTCAGTTGGGTGTGATTTAGATTCTAGAGGTAAGGAACTAGTTCCAGTGGAACAAGGTCAGTCCAATTACAGTGTACGGGAAATGCAAACCAAAGGTGTATCAAGTCAAGAAGGCTATGATTGGCTTCAGAATGTTCTGAACTTGATATTAGATCAAACCCGTTTATCAGAAAGAAGTTTCGATGATCTTCTGGAGGATGTTAGAATGGCTTGGACTTATATGAAGCATTCTCTTGCTAGTGAAGCAAGCAGGGAAGAAAGTTCAATGGTCCCAATCAGTGGCTATATCACTTGGAAATCTCCAATTGTATGTTCACTCAATGGAGTTCCTCAAGATGTTTCGAGTTTCAGAGAGGAAACGAATACGCATTTGGTTTCGGATAAATCTCCAAGTACAATTGAGCTTGAAGATAGAATAGATGGCCCATTTTCAGTATCCAATTGCCAAAAAGTTAGATTCGAAATGGATTTGAGGAAAGAGAATATGGGACTAAAAGATGAGTTGAAGAATATGGAGTCTTTACGGAAAGAGTTAGAAGCAAGGCTAAGTTTAGCAAATGATAAGAGCGAGACCTTGATGAATCAACTTTGGGAATCAGAGCGAAATCTTGAAGACTTAAAGACGGAGCTGATTTTTTTGAGAGAATCAAAAGGAATAATGGTGGATCAGATCGAACACCAAAAGTGTATTAATGAGGAACTTGATACCCAACTGACTATTGCAAAAGCTAAACTAAATGAGGTGGTTCAGAAATTTTCATCTCTTGAAGTAGAACTGGACGATAAAAGTCACTGTTGCGAAGAGTTGGAAACAACTTGCCTTGAGCTTCAACTTCAGCTGGAAAGGTACCTACTGTTTTCTGACAGAGTCAGACAATAGTTTTGCTTAATCAGCAACGGGTGTCTAACTTCTTGAAACCTGGTTTATTTACAGTGTTAACAACAATGAAGTTCCAAAGGACAGCTTGGACCAAGAGGAAAGGCTACTTCAAACTGTAAGTTCCTCTTCTACTATTCATAAAAACAGCAATATTGTTTTGGATTTGTGAAGCCTGACTAATACTAGACTCAAGGCCCATGATTTGCGAATCCAACTTCGTGAGGAATTGCATCCCCCTGTCCGAAGGGGCTATTCGTTTGATGCAAAGTTAGGTAGGAGTAGTAGGGGTATTAGCCTGTTAGTATTATATGTTTTAATATAAGACCATATGTTTGATATCAGTCCATGGGAGTTAGAGTAGTCCATCCTCTTTTGCTTACTGTTTTCGTGCCAAATCGTTACTTTGAAGGTCCATAACCTATCGTTACAGCCACCATTGCACTTGAATGGCGTGTTGTAAGTCAAACTTGTAATGTTCTTGATACGCTTAGAAATTCTATGCACGCAATGGACGCATTCCAGAGTGTTGAAGATCAACTTCAATATTGTCGGCATTTGGTTTTGCGTAATATCTGATCTCTGATACTACTAAACACGATAGTCAAGAAATGAAGATCGACCGCCAATCTAAAAAAGAATTGTCTAATTTGCAGGGGTGGGAGATCACAACTGCTTCGGCTAAGTTAGCAGAGTGCCAAGAAACAATTTTAAGTCTGGGGAAACAGTTAAAGGCTCTCTCTTCGCCAAAGGATTCTACCAACACAACTGCTGCTGCCGCAGCCATCAACAATTACAAGTTGGGCCAGCGTCCATCCCTCCGTGATCGCATGCTAGCCGAGGACTGTGCTAAAGCAAAGGATCCAAATTCCCCAAAGAGACAGGAAATTCTAAGCACCGTAGAAGCAAAGAAACCATCCTTTCTGTACTCTAATGATGCCTTATCTCTGGCGATTATTCCGAGCAAGAAAAAGGGAGGAGGAATTGCATTTCTGCGGAAACTTCTACTCAGGCGGAAGAGAGGGAACAGTAAAAAGACTTCTCGATACTTTGCCGCGTAACAAATGCGCCATGGATACAAGAAAACAACACCAGCAACATTCAAGACTTGTTTGTCAATGGTTTTAGTTTTTTCGCTCACCTCGCCTGTTTGGTTGGAAATAAGAAGTGTGAGTTTCTTCAGCTTATTGTGTGTGTGGGAGAGGGAGAGAGAGAGAGAGAGAGAGAGAGAGAGAGATGCTATTGCTGGTGATGCCGATGTATATTCCTCTATGCCATGCTACTGATGTATATACATGTATGCGTTGAGCACTTGCTTATCTGTGGTGGTGTTGCGCACTTGATTATCTACGCAGCTTTGTTGCTGGTGACACCGTTGTATATACCTCTATGCCATGCTACTGATCAACTGGTGTATATATATGTACGCGTTGAGCACTTTGCTTATCTATGTGGTGTTGTTGCGCACTTGATTATCTACACAGCTTTGTTGCTGGTGACGCCGTTGTATATGCCTCTTTGCCATGCTACTGATGAATATATATTTATGCGTCGAGCACTTGATTATCTATGCAGCTTTTTTGCTGCTGATGCTGATTTACATACCTCTATAAGGCCAGGCCTTGCTACAGATGTTGTACGTGTATGGTTCGAGCATTCAGTTGGATTTGATTCTCTCTCAGGCCGTAGAATTGATACGTAAATATGTACAACGATTTCAAGTATTTGCAAAGCCGAATTTCTTGGTAAAATATGTGTTGGATAGGAGCTGTTCCTCTCAGAATTGCTTCCCTAGGCACACAAGGACCATAGAACCAACTATAGAAAAAAGAAACAGAAGGAAAAGAAAAAGAACTGAAACAACTAAAGTAAATGCACTATACTTGAATTATAAGCTATACATTTTGTTTTTACACAGATACTACGTGTATTTCCGACAATCCTATGATGCTGGTTTACATAAGAATCAGGGTAATCTTTTATTTTTTTCTTAAGACGGAGGAATGCCCTCGGCCAGGCCCTGAATCAGGGTAATCTTTGCCCCTCCTGTCACATGAAATGTGAATCTTGTTACAACAGTGTATATTTCTAAACGTGATATTCTACTTTCCTAATTGTTTAGCTGCAGCCTCCTTCATTTGGAGTAGGGCATCTTCAAAACACTTTGCTAGAATTTGTGGGTCAGGTATGATGTCTTTTGCCACTAATATTTGCATATCAGCTCTTCCTCCATAGCTCAACATGTGCATTGTGATTGCCTGAACCATCACCAAAAACAACAAAAAAACATATAAATTTCCATTATTCTTTAACCAAATCCTACCATTACATGGTTGCAAAGTGTAGCGTTGACAGAATCCCAAGGGGTTGGCCTAGTGGTCAAGATTTGGGACTTAGGGGTTTGCTGCCTCCTAAGGTCTTAGGTTCGAACCCTCATAGGTGCTATCAACTTCTTTGGGATCAGTCCGTCCAAAGCTCTGCGCTCTGGCTTTAAATGGGGCCACCGCTACTAGATGGTGAGATTGGTCTCCTAGGATTAGTCGAGGTGTGCGAAAGCTGGCCCGAACACCTGGTTATCAAAAAAAAAAAAAGTGTAGCGGTGACAGCACAACGTTCGTTCTGTGTTGGTAGACTTGCGCTTTGTTTAGTTTTGACAGAAAATGCTTATTTTGGCATCTTGGCTTCACCGGAAAATTGTTTTTCCTTCCCTTTTTTTTTTTTTTTTTTGTGTTGGCAGTGACTACAGTAGTGTACTGGTAGCCTGGTAGGCGGTGGCGGCAACAGTGGTGGAGGCAGAGTAATAGTGGTAAGGTTGCAGTGCTGATCTGGAGAAAGCGAAAACCCATTTTTCACCAAAATCAACTAATTTTCCTTCACTTGCAACAAAACAGAAGTCGAAAACCCGTTTTTCACCAAAATCAACTAATTTTCCTTCACTTGCAACAAAACAGAAGTGAGTTTAAGAAGTTTTACATGGGGTAGGCTCGTGTTATTCACCCTCAAGTAAGTAACAGGATTGTCCGCAATTGTAATCTCCTCTTTTGGGCCAAGCACATTTGAGATTGTGAAGGTTGTGTTGCACACAATCCTGTAGTTAAGCCAGCTTGCAACCTATATATCAAACCAACAACAAAACCATCAATACATGAAAATCTCTCTCGCTCTCTCTCTCTCTCTCTCAAATATAACTGGAAATGCACCTTTGGTCCAAAACAGGACATGACAAGATAGCCAATGTTGTATGAGAAGTGAGCCTCTAGAGACTGTTTCTTCAGGTCAATCATTTTTTTGGCTGTCTTAACATAGTGTAGAGGATCAGCTCCGCTGTGATGATAATAAACAGGCAAGAGAAGCATACCGAATTTGTTACCCCACCGGATTCCTGAATTGCCCCTCATCATAGCCGAAAGTTCCTGATCATAGCCGTTCATTTTCATTTCAAGCCAAAATCTTGAATCCTAGTACTATTTATTTTTCCTTTTATGAAAGAAAAAGCTTCAAAAGAAATTAGGAAAGAGAATTGAAATGACCTGTAATCCTGGTTGTTTCCTCAAATTAACCATGGCTAGGCCCGTAATTTGAACACCATCTTGAAGAGCTAGACAAGGTAAAATGAACTCAAGTTTCTTCAGATGCGATAAATAAACAACAACAATAATAACAGAACCCATCTAGTCCCCAATCATTGGGGGTATGGGCGGGGGACGATTGGAGACAAACCTAACCTTTGGCAATATGCACAAAGTGGCTGCTCTCAGAGTACCACTGAAACAGTGGCCCCCCTAAACCTCCAAGAACCGAGGAGCTACAGGGACGTTTTGCCGCAGAACCATACCCTCAAATCAAAGCCGAAAGGCATCAGGGAGGGCAGGCCTAGAGACCCAAATTAATTTTTGTGCTCAGTACCATGCTTCCTTCATTCATGGTCCAGAGCATCTCACTAATGAGCACAAGAGATGCGATAAATAAACAACTTTTTTATTTTGGAGTTTTCTTTGGGTGAAAAATGATTGATCGTAATAAAGTTTACCTTTCGGCGATCGCATGTCCAAATATCTTGATAGACCAGAAGAGATTACGCCGAAAAGCACATCGTTAATAGTCTGCATTTGGTACTAGAATGGAATTAGCACGAGAAATGAGAATGCATTTTTGAAAGCTATATTTAAAAAGTCTCACGTAAATTTTCATGTTACCTATCATCATGAGTTAAAAATTGTCTTCCGATATTTAAAATTGCGCACAACATAATTTGTAAATCACACATTAAGCCAGTTTTTTAAATGTATTTGTAAAAAAATTGTCCGATGCACGATTTTACAACAACATTTCGGACATATTCAAAATCGTCCAATGCATGTGATCCACATACATTGAATTGAATGGCTCTTAAAATCGTTGAACTTACCGCGTCAGCTATGACTTTTTTCACCTGCTTCATGTCATCCAACTGAAACTTTGCCGTAGCAAGCTTCCTCGGCCACAGCTCCACCCCAGCACCACCGCTCACGGCGGTCCTCTGGTCTTTAACCCACAAAGACCTCAACACAAACTCTACAATATAAACCACCATCATCAACATCCCCACCACTACCTTCCACAACGCCCTCCTCCGGTTCACACGGTCCGATGACGAAGTACCCACTGAACCAAAACTCGGCCTCTGATCCGGCTCATCGGCCCTCCGACAACACTCCAGAAACATCGACATCAGCGATATCCCGTCCCCCAACGCATGGTGGACCCGAAAAACCATGCACTTGTGGGCCCTCAACAGGTGGACCTGTTGGAATTTATCAAAGATATTATCACAAAATTCGGTATCAATGTTTAGAAATTGAAATGCAAGAGACATTAAAATGTAATTGTTCTTCATGACTTTCAATCTCAAAGTCCCCCAGATACTATAAAATCAATTGATAGTTCCCCTGATGCTGCGACTCTTTTCATCTTTCTTTTGATGGATATTTCTAAGTTATGACATTAATAACTCTTCAATTGGATTTGGCACAAATCTGATCGCAAGTGAAGTGGTAGCTCGGTCGTAGGCACTCTCTACTCTCATACACTTGCCGAGAAATTAAAAATTGATAGAGTGGTAGTACATGAATTAGACAAACTACAAATTTTGTAGACTCAATTTATGATATGAATTGTAATTTTTATATGTACTTCAAAAGGAAGCGGGGATGGTGTAGTGAGCAAAACGCACTACACCGAGTAGTGAGTTATCCGACTGTCCATTTCGACAATAAACGGCTAGGATTTAATCCGACTAATGAATTTAATCCGACAATGCACGGCTAGAATTTAATCCGAGCAATGAATTTAAACCAACCGTCTATTGTTTGGATAAAATCTAATCTGTTCATTGTCGAAATGAACCGTACACGGTCCCCTTGTCCCAAAATATGTGGTGTACCAAATTGTTCAGTGTTGAATATCAATTCAAAGAATTCTTCTTGCTAATTACTAGCACGTACACTCTAGTAGTAATTAAAAACGGCATTAAACACGACGCCGTGACGCAATCAATTAAGGATATTGGAGTAGTAAATAGTACTAATTAGAAAATTAAATAGGTATTTAAAACTTAATTTTGCAACCGACCTCCCACAACGGCTTGTCGGAGCTGAGCGGCGACGAGACAGCGAGATCTGCGACGTAGTCGTTGACCGCCTCTTCGTCGCCGGCATAATCGCCGGAGACGGGGTCTTCGAAGACGATGACGTGGCGGTCGACGTCGACTTGGGTTTTGCGCCAGTGTTCTCGGCCGTTAGAGTTTCGGACCAAGAGGCTGGAGAATCGGGGGTGTTGGATCATGACGGAGTTGGTGACTTCGGATTTGACGGCGTCCACGTCGATTGGGTTTTTGCAACCGATGATGCAGTGGATTATTTGGTTCATTTCGGGTCGGAGGAAGAGCCGGCCCGCCGGAGTTACTGGCTCGTCGTCTCTCTCTACTTCTGACTTGCCCATTGAGAGACTGTAGGGAGAGAGAAAGGGGCCAGAATCCGGGAAGAGAGGCTGTAGAGAGAGATGGATCAAATAAACCAACAATGAATCGTGAGTGAACCGGTGTCAAAAGTCAACAACGTTACGGCTTCCTTTGGCAAAAAAAAATGGGAAACTCGTTTTTTGATTTATTCATTTTGTCATTGTTTAAAAAAATTTGCATTTATTAATTTGGCATCAATTTTTTGTGATTTATTTGATCCTTTCGACGAGACGAATCTAACTAGTATGAAATTATAGTGAAAATTAATTATTTTTGCCAAAATTAATCCAAAAAATCACGTATTTTTGGCTTTATTAAAAAAAAAATTAGTTTTGACTATAATTTATACTATTTAGATTCGTCTCGTCGAGAGAAACTAATAAACCACAAAAATTTGATGCAAAACTAACATTTGCGGAAAAAATTTGAATAAAGACAAAATGAATAAACCAAAAAACCGGTTTAAGGCCCTATTCCGCTAACTCAAAAGCTGACTTTTTGTGTTTTTCGAGACAGGTCATCCCCTCACAATACATCGCATAAAAAACCATAAAAAGCCAACACGTATTTCGAGCTCTCACATAAAAAAATTTAAAAAACCCAAAAAAACCAAGTTAGTGGCACATCCCTTAAGTTTTTTTTTGCCAAAGGAGGAGTAGGAATGTGATATGATTATTAGGAGTTAAATTGTCTAGAATTTTCCTAAGCAGGAATAGAAATTATGCTTACTAGGAATTAAATTCCTTAGAAAACAATACACAGAGTAGTTTCATTTCGGTGTTCGAATTAATTCTATAATTTTATGCGAAAAACAATTATATTTTAGAATTTATCAAAATCAAACATTTCCTATTTTAAACAATTAAGCCAGAATCTAAGATTCCCATGAGATAATGGATATATAGATCAGCTCTTACTTGGTCTAAGAATGTGATTCTTGGTTGAAGACATGGCTATTCTTGAACACATGACATCACATTTCTATTGTTGTCTTTTCAAAATGTCATAATTGTGAAAATTAATATGACTCATATTCCTTCTCAAGATAGCTATGATGGGGTGTTATGGGTACCACGTAAGGCGCCACATGATATATTTACACAAAAAAATTTCTTGTAGGATGCAATTGTAGAATATTCCTTTATACTCCTACGACATTTTCATTTCATACCAGGTAATGGTGGTCAAATTTATTTTATTCGATGTATTTAATTTCTGAACACTTTCATTTGGAGAAATGCATGTTTATTAAGTTTAAAAAGCAGTTGTGATCCAGTTTAACCAATCGCTTCAATACTATTATACTAATAAAAATTACCCACAAATAATTAAGTCATAAATCCAAAATATTTCTGTCACACTTTACACAGTGCCCAGGTTATGTAAGCGTTGAATATATAATACTCCTACTTAATAACAAGGATTTCTCCCACTTCATTCAAGCTATTTAATTTGCTTTGAAAAATGAGACGACTCTAATTTGATGGTCTATATTTGACATTTTGCCAAAACGACATTGAATCGGTGGAACAAAATAGATTTTTTTTCCCGTTTTTTGGACACTGTGGCAAGTAAAAAATAACCAAATCAAAAAAGGCTTTGGCAATACCGTTTTAGCACCAACCCGTGAACTTGCTCTTAATGCTACTCTAGTAAACCTTCACGTCTCACGTCCATATCCAAAGGTAGAACTCACTGCCAACGGAAAAGGAAAACAGAGAAAAATATTGCACATTACAGGAAGAAGTACTTGAAAGCTAAATTGGCGCACATAATTAAGATTGTCAACTGTCAAATATCATGTTTTGGAGGCTATCATCCTCATTCCATGTCGACATCGAGAACGAACAACCACCAAGGTGGTTGTCGGGATGGCAGAGACGTCCGGAGTTCGAATTCTGCGCTCTGCATATGATTTTCTTTGGTGGTAGGTGGTGTAGGTATTAAAACTCGCTTCACGTGGAGGGCCCTTTTCCATCTGTACCGAAGTGGCGCATGTGGTGACGGCATTCCACAGGCGGACCGGAAGCCCGTATGGTCACACTCAAGGGAGCTCGCAACGCTGGTCGCCCCCTCCCACCCTTTTTAAGAACAAACACAATGTCGTTGTTCCGTCTGTGGCGCTAGGAGAAGCCAATCGCTGGTGCACCACATACTACGTGTGTAGGACCACAGGTATAGACATGGATGAGTTTGTCACTCCACAACAAGTAGATGGAAGTGAAAAAAAAGCAGTATTGACTAGCTAGGAAGAAAACACACATTTTTCTCACTTCTCAAATTAAACTTTTTTTATTTATTCGTCATTCCTAATCTATTACTATATGGGAAGGAAGGAAGGGGACTCGATCCTGAGATGCAGTGTGGGGCATTCAAGAGCTCTACCGCATGAGCTAGTCACCACTTGCTTCTCAAATTAAACTTTAAAATGCACATAATTGACTTTGGCATATTAATTTTAATGAACAAATTAAGATAAATCATACTAGACAAAACTGCAGTGGCGGAACCAGGAATCCACGTTAGTGGGACACCTTTTAAACACATTCTAATCAGAAAGCAATTCCTAATCAGCAATGTTGGAAACTTGGAATACTAAAAAGACTTTAATGCTAAAAATAAAGAAAATGCTAACATACTTAATAATAAAAATGTCAATGTTAGCAATCTTGCTGTTATTGAAAACAATAAATTTTTTTTTTCCAAATTTGTTCCTAAATTTCCACACTCAACTAGGTTGTAAATAATTATCGTTAAAATTATAAATAATTGCTAAAGTACAATTCATATAGCTAATGGTTTAGACACTTTTGAATTTTGGACATTAAGCATTTGAAAGTTTCGACTAGTAAGTGGTGGATATTTTTGGCATTGCACATCTCATTTAATCACTATAGTAGAGTTGTTCAAATATGAAAAACCCTAGATCGCCTAGGTTTAGAGATTTGCTAGGTTTTATCTCTCACCAACAACTCACTAATTAATTTATAAACCAAACGCACAAATAGAAAGCAAACAAAACAGAGAATGCCAAGATATATGTGGAAAACGTTAGGAATTTTCTCTCGAAATTAGAATAAAATAACATAAGGATAAAAACAATATAAATGAGGAATTAGAGGAAAACAGAAAAGCTAGCCTGCGAGATTATGAGGCGTGTAGTCACTGTTCTAAAGTCATTGTTGCCTCCCCACATGAAGGTTTTAACGGACACCAATGACTCCAAGTTCCAACCAATGCTCGCAGCCATCCTCCAGAATTCAGGTCCTCCATGAGGTAAAGAACCGTCCCGGTTGAAGTTGTCCATAAAAATACAATATAGATGTAAAGTAATTAATGACGCATATGGAAAACAACTCTACACTAGTATATCTTGTGGCATCTCCCTTCATCTCTCGTACATTATCACCCAGGCCATGTAGGCCTATCACAAATGCTTCCATGATACACATTCTAAACAACAGCTATCGAGCTCTCATTCAACTCCGGTGACCACAACACCACGACTTTTAATACTCTCGAGTCTTGACCCAAAACCGAGACTACCTGACTGTTACTCTTGACCAAAACGCGAGAGTACTAAAACCGCTTTCCCGGCAGCAACACTTCTTCTTAAAAGGAACAACCGTTCTATTTGTTGCGCCCAATTCCTGTACCGAAGTCCATGTAACATAGCTCGTCAAAGCGACCACTTCGAGAGGAGGACAGTGGTGGAAGTCTGGTTAAAACACAATAGAAATCCAGTACACAATAATACTACTGCTTCAACAACAACGCTGACAGCTGGAAGTGATACAAGAAATTGCAGTAACTTCTCGAGAGGGAAAGGTAGAGCCATGGTTTATGCACCTAATGGATGCACTCCAGAGTGTTGAAGAATAGCTTCAATAATATGGGAATTTGATTTTGCATAATATCTGATCTTTGCTACTACTCAACGCGATAGTCAATACATGAAAATCATCCACCAATCTAGAAAAGAATTGTTTGTCTAATTTTCAGGGGAAGGAGATTACAACTGCTTCAGCAAAGTTAGCAGAGTGCCAACTGCCAAGGAACAATCTTAAGTCTGGGAAACGGTTAAAGGTTCTCTCTTCCCCATCCCTACTGCCGCACACTGCCATCAACAATAAGTTGAGCCAGCGTCCATTCCTCCTTGATCGAATGCTAGCCGAGGACAATGCTAAAGCAATGGATCCAATTTTCCCAAAGACACAGGAAAACTCTAAGCACTGTACAAGCAAAGAAACCATCCTTTGTGTTCTCTAACGTTGCCTTATCTCTGGTAATTGTTCCACGTAAGAAAAAGGGAGGGATAGGTTTTATGAGGAAACCTCTACTCAGACGGAAGAGAGGGAATAGTAAAAAGACATCTCGAACCTTTCTCGCGTAACAAATGCTCCATGCAAACAGTAAAATTTAACCAGCAGCATTCAAGACTTGTTTCTCGACGATTTTAGTTTCTTCGTTCACCAGGAGCTGTTCCTGTCAGATTTTCTCCACAGGCACATTATGACAATAGAACGAAATATAAGAAAGAAGCAAAAGGAAAATAAGCAGCACTGAAACAACAAAAAGTAAATTTGATTAAAAAAACAACAAAAAAAAGTAAATGCACTACTATACTCGAATTATTATACATGTATGTAACTTACAATTTAATTTTTCCACAGATACTACGCATAATCTTGGCCTTACATTCTGTGATGCAGTTTTACATAAAAATCAAGGTTATCATTTCCCGTTGTGTTATTACATGAAATGTGAATTTTGTTACAACAGTGTATATTTATAGGTGGTGTTCTACCTTCCTAATGCAGCCTCCTTCATTTGGAGTAGGGCATCTTCAAAACACTTTGCTAGAACTTGTGCGTCAGGTATGATGTCTTTTGCCACTAATATTTGCATATCAGCTCTTCCTCCATAGCTCAACATGTGCATTGTGATTGCCTGCACCATCATCAAAAACAACAAAAACATGCAACTTCCCATTGTTCTTTAAACCAATCCTACCATTACATGGTTGGAAAGTGTAGTGTTGACAGCACAACATTCGTTCTGTATCGGTACACTTATGCTGTGTTTTATAGAGAAATGATGTGCCATCGTGGTTTCAACGAGGCAGTGGCGGCTGTTAGAGTTTGTCCCACATTGGTTAATTCTAACCTCAAAAGCTAGTAATTGAGTCTGTGCAGCCTCTCTACTCATTGCCAATTGCTTTTGAGTTGGATGGTTTAACATGGTATCAGAGCTAGGTTTTCAGAGGTTTTTTCCTTTTGTTTGTGCCACAGTTGCACTTTATTCCGTTGTGATCCATATGTTTCGGATCCTTTGTTAACCTCTCCACGTGCGAATCAAAGGTCGCACGTGCAGGGAGAGTGTTGGAATTTGTCCCACATCGGTTAAGTATCATCTCGAACACTAGCATATCAGCCTGGGCGGCCTCTCCACTCATTGCCAATTGGTTTTGAGCTGGATGTTGTAACAGCGGCTATTGTGGCTGGTGATTGTGGGTAAGAGCAATTGTGCGTGGTTGTGGGGTGGTAGTAGTGCTTATCTAAAAGACATTCTTCAGCTTTAAAAAGTGAAAACGGTTTTTCACCAAAATCAACTCAGTTTTCCATGGACCCATTATGATTTTCGTTTTCCTTTTGCACTTCCAACAAAACAAAAGGAGGGTACTGACTTCAAGAATGATTGGCAGAGGGAAAATCAGAGTGAGTTTAAGAAGTTTTACATGCGGTAGGCTAGTGTTATTCACCCTCATGTAAGTTACAGGATTGCCCGCAATTGTAATCTCCTCTTTTAGGCCAACCATGTTTGAGATTGTGAAGGTCGTGTTGCATACAGTCCTGTAGCTAAGCCAGCTTGCAAGCTACATAAAACCAACAACAAAACCATCAGTATTCAATACATGACTCTCTCTCTCTCTCTCTCTCTCTCTCTCTAATACAACTAGAAAGGCACCTTTGGTGGAAAACAGGAAATGCCAATGTAGTATGATAAGTGAGGCTCTAGAGACTGTTTCTTCTGGTCCATCATTTTCTTGGCTGTCTTTACATATTGCAGCGGATCAGCTCCACCTTGACGATAATAAACAGGAAAAAGAAGCGTACCAAATTTGTTACCCCAACGAATTCCTGAATTGCCCCTCATCATATCCGAAAGTGCCTGATCATAGCCGTTCGTTTTCATTCAAGCCAAAATCTTGAATCCCAATTATGTAGCACCATCCCAATTATGAAAGAAAAAGCTTCGAAAGAAATTAGGAAAGAGAATTGAAATGACCTGTAATCCTGGTTGTTTCCTCAAATTAACCATGGCTAGGCCCGTAATTTGAACACCATCTCGAAGAGCTAGGCAAGGTAAATGAACTCGAGTTTCTTAAGATGCGTTAAATGTTCTTTTCTAACTTTGGGTGAAAATGATTGATCTCAATAAAATTTACCTTTCGGCGATCGCATATCCAAATATCTTGATAGACCAGAACAAACTACGCCAGAAAGCACATCGTTAATGGTCTGCATTTGTACTAGAATGGAATTAGTACACGAAATGACAATGTGCTTAAAAAAAGCTATATTTAAAATGACTCACGTAAATTTTCATGTTACCTATCAACTATCATCATGAGTTTCATTATGTCTTCTAGTATTTAAAATTATACACAATATGATTTTTAAACCATACTAAAAGTCAATTTTAAGATGCATTTATAAAAAAACATATGCATCAGTTATTAGTTTTTTTAATTGAAAGACTACATCCAAGAATCTCAGATATTAAAAAGTACATACTTATAGTATAGGGTTGTTGGGCCATTGCCCATCAACACATTATAACTATCTCCTGTCAAATAGGAAATCCTTTTAAATTTACCACTTTCCCTCTCCAAAATAATGAAACTAAATTAAAACTAAACAATCCACTAACATGATTTCAAACTCAATTTTAGATATATTCAAAATTGTTCGATGCATGCGAATCCACATGCATAAAATGGCTCTTAACTCCATTGTTTTAAAAATTGTATTCTAAAATCATCTTTCTGGCATTGTCCAATTAGAAATAGATTCGGTTATTGAGCTTACCGCGCCAGCTACAGCTTTTTTCACCTGCTTCATATCATCCAACTGAAACTTTGCCGTAACAAGCTTCCTCGGCCACAGCTCCACCCCAGCACCACCGCTCACGGCAGTCCTCTGGTCTTTAACCCACAAAGCCCTTAACACAAACTCGACAATAAAAACCAAATTCATGAACATCCACACCACTACCTTCCACAACTCCCTCCTCCGGTTCATCTTGTTGAAAGACGAAGTACCCAACGAACCAGTACTCGGACTCTGATGTGGTTCATCGGCCCTCCGACCCCACTCAAGAAGCATTGACATTAGCGAAATCCCGTCACCCAGCGCATGGTGGATACGAAACACCATGCAATTGTGGGCCCTCAATAGATGGACCTGTTGGAATTTATCAAGCGATTACTTGACAAAACATTAAATCTATTCCAGAAAGCAAAATTTGGTATCTCCCTTCTTTGAAGCCTATCATATTTTTTAGCTGCCAATTTTAACCGCAACTACACAATTTCTTCCATTACTCACTTATTAACCTGTAACTAATGGCTGTGGTAAATTTGGAAGCCAAACTTTAAATATTGCAATGCACGAGGCATCCATCCATCTATCTATCTCTCTCTATCAAAATTCTATAGCAATGTAGTTAGCCCGTTTAAAAGTCTCCAAACCCCCAATCCTAATTTCTTACAATTTTCAATTAATTTTTACCCACAAGAATGCCACGCCCATGTTTTTCTCCTTTCTTCCGGCCAAAATTCCACGTTCCACCTGACTTCCTAACTTCCTACCACCCACATCCCCATTTCCCTTCCTTCAAACACTCCATGCGCGTACACCATCCACGTCCCAAGCGCCACGTTCCCAACTCACCGTAACTCTTATTTTTCTTTCATTTATTCTTTTTCCCCAACCCCACTCTCCTCTTTTCCAGGGCTCTTACAACCTCCCAAACAAAAACACATGAAACCTCCGTACATTCCATCCAATTAAGCTTTCTTCCTCATTTATCACCAAGTTACCACTGCTCCGCTACTACACCAACTCAGGAACTCGAAGCATTGGACATCAAAAAAAGTATGCTTTTGGCCTCTATTTCTGTTTGGCTCTTTCTCCCCGAAAAATTAGTTAACTTGGTTAATTCTGTAGGATTACTTTCTGGCCTATATTTATGTGTTGCTCCCTATATTTCTTTATGTGCTATATTTCTTTATGTACGATATTATGAGTTGTATGTATCACCCTTGAATGAGAGATTTGGTATCGATTTTCAATTTTACCACCTTTTGTCCAATGTACTCCATAATTTATTTGGATTTAGCCTGTAAAGTCTTTAAGGGCTCTCTCCGACCGATATGTATGAGTTGTTCTTGCGCATCAAAAGGTGACTCATTTTATAGAGGGTATGTTTCCATACGATTTTGGGTTAGTACCCCATGTTCATTTTATGGGGTACCTTGTTCTTTAGAAGAGCACGTTACAAGTTTAGGTTAGTGTTTGTGTAGACACCCCGATTTTGAACCCGGGATGCACTCGGGCACTCCCGATGACGAAACGGACCAATCATGGTTACCCGAGGCTTGAAAAAAG
Source organism: Gaultheria prostrata (assembly GCA_036023075.1). Classification (NCBI taxonomy): domain Eukaryota; kingdom Viridiplantae; phylum Streptophyta; class Magnoliopsida; order Ericales; family Ericaceae; genus Gaultheria; species Gaultheria prostrata. The sequence goes on along the minus strand of JAXBDA010000615.1, from coordinate 134 downwards.
GGGCTTAAACTTGCACCAATCAACCTAACACCACCTAACAAGCCAAAACAACCCAAGAACCATCCAACCAAGCAAAGCCACCAAACTGACACCAAGAACCTTGAGCGCTCAATCTTAAGGCTTTAAGCGCTCAA
>JAXBDA010000614.1:43397-77475 GCA_036023075.1 Gaultheria prostrata | reverse complement strand
CAGCTTTTCATTTTTAACTTTTTGGCTTTTTGATTTTTTGGATTATGGCCAGAATGACTTTTGAATCTGGGATGAGTGTTTGGGAGAAATGTGCAGAATGCATTTTGGGAGAGAGAGATGAGAGAAACCCAGAAATAGAAATTGAAAAGGAGGTGTGAGCCTCCTTTTCTTTCTTCTTTTTATCACCAGAAATAAAGAAACTGTTTTTGGGAGAAGCTGTTTTTCCCCTTGGCTGCCAAACACCCAAAAACTAAAAAATAGAAAAAAAGGCACCCAAACGAGCATACTCCTATATTATTGATAGCCTGATAGGTTATGTCCCACTAACCTAATCTGAGCCCACAGTTATCACTTGTATTCTGACTCAAGTCATAGGAGTTCCTTCCCTTCCTAGCAAGTTTGATATCTTTCCACGAAGGGTTTTTGAGAACCGGTTCTCAAAACCCTTGAAAATCCTTGTTGAAAACTCAAATGGGTTTTTGAGAACCGGTTCTCAAAACCTTCATCTCAAAACCTTAAAAAAAACAAAGGTTGTGCATCATATGTTAATGCTCAAATTTTTTTGACGAATTACCAAATAATTGATCAGGGTTACTGCCACTACATACTCTTCTTGATACTGATGTTTTCTCCCTACTTTTGTTGCTTAGATTTCCACAAATTGGGTTCAAAAGCCAATCCTATAGAGGGCATACAGGTAATAAGAGGTTAAGGAAGAGTGCCATCCACCATCTCCTTTGTTGTAAGATGGTTAGGAATAAATAGCAGTTTTTGAGAGTTGGTAATCCCACATTCTCTCTGTGATTTTTGTTATACTGAAGGGGGGCTACCCTTTGAGCTGTTGGAGGGATGCTGGAGAGATCACTCCATCACATGATGTGATGCATTTGGAGGGAATGAAAAAGGTACTCTTAAGAGGATAGAGCTTCAAATTCCAGATGTTACCAATCTCCTTCCTGGCGCTCCAACTGATATATTTTTCTATTTTGGTTATTTGGCTCGGGACTTGGGAGGCATTCTCTGTTTCTAGCTTTCTGTTTTGCGGACTTTTTGGGTATTTTAAACATACTTCCAGACACATAGGAATTGTGCAAACCTTTTTATGATATTGCCCATTATGCGATGATAAGATCACATCGCATACCTACATACAAGGGTCAGCATGGTTAAGATAAGTTTCACATTGGCAAAATAACTAAAGGGAATTGATATTGGCACTCCTCATTTTGGTATTGGCACTCCTCATTTTGTCTCTATTAGTTGAAGTTACCAAACCACCCTTGTACTTTATAATTACATTTTTCTCTTGCTTTCATAATTACAAGGGTGGTTTGGTAACTTCAACTAATAGAGACAAAATGGGGAGTGCCAATATCAATTCCCTAAATAAATTTCTATCTACGTTCTATTTTGACTCCATATGTTTATCTTGTAGCAAGAGTTACCAAAAACTGTCACATGGAAGGTGTTTAGCAATAGCACAAACAGAACAGTTAACGCAACTTGATAAACACATGCAACTGTCACATGTAAGGCGTTTAAAAATAGCACAAAAAGTATAATTAATGCAATTTTGATAAACACATGCAAAGTGATGCAATTCAACACAAGAAAGTTACAAATCAGCTACAAAACACGTATTTGGTCGTCATCACTATTTCTGCAATACAGATATACACTATAACAGATCGGTATCTTTTTAAAATCGTCTAGGCATACAAACGAGAACAACCTCTACGCCATAGAAAAATATAATCACCTTTTCTCTACCAAATCTTCCTCTCTCTCTCTCCTCACTTTTTTGGTAATATTCCTATTCACCATTCTCTCTCTCTCAATTTACAACATGCTCTCGCTCTCTTCTCCGATATACCCATCAACACAAAAAGAATTAAGCTCTATCCCAATAAATGTAGAGGATTATGATTGGCTTGCTAATTGTTTTGATTTTCGTTTTCTAACAGCATCTTTTATGAATCCAAGAAAAAATGTTTATGTGGCTTTAGATTTGTGGGGAGAATAAAAAATGTTTTTGTGGCTTTAGATTTGTGGGGAGAATAATATGCAACATGATTGATTTAATTTATGTAAATCATTTCCATTAGGTGCCTTTAGGCATAGGGGTTCGAGAATATATAGACCAAAATTCATTAGAAGATGGCCAAGCGCCAGAGTCTATTACCTAAAGTTGAAGATGAATCCGGTTTCTTCTCAAGCACATTGGTCCAAGTGAATGCAATCTCCTTCCTGTTGCTCTGTGGTGTATTAGCATATCCATCAACGCGTCCCATCTGCATGACAAATTGAGTTTGTACCAGTTACAGCACTCTACATATGAAACATTCATTTTCCTTTCTTCAGAACCCCTTGCCAGCAAATTTTTTAAAAAAACTCTATCGACTAGGAAATTTGTGTATCTGAAATTTTACAAAATCCCACAGACCAATTCTTGACATCTATACTTCTAAGGGGCCAGGAACAAGAACAACAAAAGAAGATCACTTTGAAAACTGACATTACTAATTGGAAAAGCGAATAAAAGGAGACAGTCAATAAAAAATTGCTCACTATAACAAACAACATTCGTAAACCCATTGAAGCTGAACGACATCAAAGTGCTAGAAATAGCAAAGCAGGCATTTTCATCCTTGTACAACCATCTTCACCAATAATCTGTATACAGCCTCCTATTAGACAGACAATCACTCAAGAATTTAATAACGAAGGAAACGGACACCTGATAGCCTTCAAGCATTAGGGATGATGATGGAAGGACAAGAGGGCCATAATCTCTTGCGTACTTTGACTTATAAGACATCTAAGCTAGTTATGGATAACCAAGCGGTTTGGCCAACCATTTTGGTTCAGTGATATGACCTCTTCACCTTCCAAAGAAGGATCTAGTTGGATTGTTGGAATCTTCTTTGAGACTAGACTTCAACAGCTTCAAGTGGGCATACAGTTCACCCAAACCCTACTTAATAGAATAAGATATCACCTATGTGCTGCCATAAGAAGCCCAGCATGTACAGTCAACAAGGACATAAGTCTGGTCAATCAGACCGCCAAAAAAGAGACCAGTGTTGACCGTCGGTTGACAGACCTAGGTTGTCAAGCAACCAAGCATTTTCGAGCGACCTTCTTTGCAATAAAACAAAAAACACAGCAAGTTAGACTATCCATTTCAAGGCTTGACTATACCAAGAAACCTCATAATTTCAATTGGAACTATATGGTTGATATCACTTGTACGTGTATGAGAACATATTTTCAGAGATGAGAAAAGCTATTGGAGTTTGTTAATCACCTACTCGCCAGCAACAAGTGCTCCAAAGTTGAGAAACTTAATGCTTAAGCCACATTGGCACTCCAATCCCAGGTCTAAGTTCTTTACCTTAGTATACTTGAAACGCATAGCATAACCACACATATTCAAATCAAGTTCCTAAGGTAAAGCTTGAAGAACCCAGGTGGATTGTTTGACATAAGTAAGTTGTAGCTGAAGGATAGGGTTGAGCCTAGAAAACCCGTCATAATTTGTTTGTTTATTGTCTGTGTGTGATAAATGGGAAAACCATTATAAAGCCTGGAAACCTATTGTGATTTCTGTGCTGAGGAAGAGAAATTTTACATATCTACAATTTCAGAACTACTTATTTCTTAATCCGAAAAACCCAAATAATATGATTAAACTCACATAGATAATTGACTAATTGAACCCCATGTACCTTTCGCGTGAATGAGTTGTTTGCAACCTCTTCATCTAAGAAAGGAATCTTCAGCAGTGATGCAATCTGAGAAACAAAATGCACAATTAAACAAACCCAATATGCTCTAATTACGAAAAAATATATTACGTCATCAGAGAAACCGTCAACAATATGCATTGACATACAATATCATAAGCTTTCTCACGCTCCACGTGCTGAGCTGTGGTAACCTGAGAATTAAGCAACTGAAATAACCACCAGAAACAAAAGTAGTCAATAAGATGTACCAAATAAAACTTCTAAGTTTATGTTCAGCTGTCATAAATTCATGCAGGAAAGTTATTCTTGTGAAAAGTGAAGTACAACAAAAGGGGAACATATTTTTTCTGTAAATGTTCATTTAGAAAAAGAATTGTAACAAAGTTACAATATAGGTCTTAAATTTTCTGTGGAATCTTGTGCTTGATCGCAAATAAACTTTTAGAGAATGTGCTAGGCTCCATTCACTTGTCGAGAATTCGATGCAGGAACATTGTTGTTGAGAAAATATTAGTAAACCAAAGAATAGGAGAAAGAAAAGTTTATTCCTTTATGCATTCATTTGACAAAAGCAATCTGTGAGAAAGGTGAAAAGCAGCAGCTTAATTGTGGAAAAAATAGTGTAAAAACAAAATTCTTTCAAAATCTTGTGTTTTGCAAGACAATGTTTTGTATTATTTGCAGGACTAAGTTTCGAGAGAACGCTAATTCCAATTTGAACAAGAAATTTAGACATTTAGATCCCACAACTCTTCTGCCAACTGAACAGATGAAATATGCAGAAAAGCTAGGCATCCCACAAGTAGGGGTGCACACCGTTTGTATGGTTCGACTTTCCCTTCCCACCAACTGAACGGGGGCCCTAGCAGTGGAAGTGAAAAGACACAATCCCACAAGCCGTGCACACGGTTTGTATGGTTCGACTTTAATGAAATCTTAGGACAAAATCATTAGTCACGCTTCCAAAAAATTGAGAAACCATGTCCGAAGGCTCCGAACCAAAAGCCCTACAGGCCAAACCAAACCAATCCATGAAGCACGGTTAGGTTCCACGGTTTCCAACTTAAGGCTTAAACAATCTATATTTCTGCTAAGAGCATCTCCAACCCAATTCTTCAACGGTTCAACATATCATTCTTTCTTCAAAATGTGAATTTGAAGAATGTTACTATTCACTCCTATGGCCAATTATAGGCCCACTGAACACTAAATAAATTCCAAGATATATCCGTACTCTTCTTTCCCGACAACTAACGGGCCTAAACCAGAAACCAAGGTTTAAATTCTAGCAATGTGGATAAAGGGGGTGTTAAGGTATTGGGAATAGCAATAACTACTAAACCTGATCTTGCACATTCCTTTTAGGAGCTTGGTTGGCTCCAATGGTGCGTCTAGCAATGCAGTGAGGGATGTTGAGAGGAACGTCCTGTTGTGCTAGTCCTATCCGAATGTTTGCAGAACCTAAGATCATCACAAACAACAAACATAACCATGAAATTAGAGAAACTAAAGCTCCTGTATGAGTCAAATAGTTGCGTAATTTTAACATGTACAAATGCATATGTGTAGGAAAAGTATAAGGAAATAGAGAGGTTATTGTTAGGGTTTATAGGGGACCTGGATTGATGACGACGAGATTGGAGCCTCTTTCGGAGAGGAGCTGAGAAGCAGCTGCTGTCTTTAGGTAATCCTGATAGTTTGGGTAAGGATTTGGAGCCGACATTTTTAGAGAGAGAGAGAGAGAGAGAGAGAGAGAGAGAGAGAGAGGTATGGAGTGTTGCAGCCCGACGGCGAGAACGCCGAGAAGCAAAACTGGAGAAGAAGAAAGCGAGGGCCGAGGAGTGATTTCAGTAATTTCTTTGACTCTCAGGTTGCTGGGGAAAAAAGGAAGGAAAATCAAAATTTATCCTTATGAAATTTTGTCACTTTTTTGGGTATTTTTTTACTTTTCGATATTTTTTATTTATTTTTTCATCGTTTTTTTTATTATTAATTATTCGAATTTTTTTAGCCCGCAGAGAGAAAGGTCCAAGTGCAAGTTAATCATTCGTAAAAGAAGAGAAATTTAAAAAGTACTGTATAAAATTGTGGGCTGAAATTGAATTTTTTTTTATATAAAACGAATACTTTCAACAAAAAGATACAAAACGTCATTCGTGAATTTTTTTTACTTTTGGTCATAATTTTATATTTTTAGACTCCTCACGAAAAACACAAATTTTACAAAAATTCAAAAAGACGAAAAGAAAACGAATACCAAAAAGACAAAAAAAATTAGAAAAATTAGTCTAAACATTGAGCATAATAATTTTTTCCTACTTAATTTTTCTTCTTTTTCATTCCTTTCTCTAAGAGCATCTCCATTTTATTTTGTTTTTTTTTTATCTTAAGAGCATCTCCAATTTACTATTCGAGTTGTTTAAGTGTGTGAAAATAATGCATTTTATGAGAGTGGTGATTTTGAAGAAAAATAGAACCATCCAAGCAACCATGATTTTTAATTGTTAAATAGTACAATTTAAATACTGTAACATTCACTATTAATCTTTTTTGAAAGGTACACCTGAAAAAACTCTTATTTTATTCTTAAAAAATGAACAACAAACATAATTTTAAGAGGGTGTTTGGGAGCCTATTTTTCAGTTTTTCATTTTTAACTTTTTGATTTTTTGGATTATGGCCAGAATGACTTTTGAATTTGAAATGAGTGTTTGGGAGAAATGTGCAAAATGCATTTTGGGAGAGAGAGATGAAAGAAATTCAGAAGTAGAAATTGAAAAGGAGGTGTGAGCCTCTTTTTGTTTTCTTCTCTCTATCACCATAAATGAAGAAATAGTTTTTGGGAGAAACTGTTTTTCCCCTTGGCTGCCCAAACACTCAAAAACCAAAAAAGAGAAAGCAAAAAATAAAAAAAGAGGCGCCCAAACGGAGCCTTAATGTAAAATGTCCTTTTGCTCAAATAAAGTACAATTTGTTGGAGGTCTATCTACTTGGGCCCAGTTTCCCACTTGATTTTTATCAGATTTTGATAAAATCAACACTACATTTTATCAAGTGAGGAAGAAAGTTTGTTAAAATCTCAGATTTTTGCACTAAAAAATCTGAGATTTTATCAACTTTCTTCCTCACTTGATAAAATCAACCCTTGATTTTATCAAATCTTGATAAAATCCAAATTTTATCAAGTGGGAAACTCACCCTTGATTTCTTTCGCAAAGATATTCTTTTAGGCGAGATTAATGAAAGGTTAGAATTAGTATCATTGTTTAGGTTTAGGGTAGGATTCACATATTGTGCAACAAAAATGATATGGGTACACCACACTTACGTATCCCAAGTGCACACAAACCCGTTCAAAAATATTTTCGACGTTCCGAATTTTGAATAAACTATTTGCGCGAAGAATTTGAACAAGAAAACTCTTCACGTGAATAGTTTATTTAAAATTCGGAACATTGATTTCTGAGATAGACAGTTAAAATGCGTTGGTGTGCATATGGGGTTTCACATTGGTTGTGCAATGTACTGTAGCGACAGTTAACAACAAACGGTCGGACCAATCATGCTTAAAAATGAATCATAACACAGCAATTAGACAAGCAACTGCAATGTACTTTTTCCCACCTCCTATGCCAAAAAAACTTAAACCAGTTTTTTGATTTATTTGTTTTGTCTTTATTCAAATTTGTTTCGCAAATGTTAGTTTTGCATCAAACTTTTTATTGGTTTCTCTCGACGAGACGGATCCAAAGAGTATAAAATTATAGTCAAAACTAATTTTTTTTTAATAAAGCCAAAAATAAGTGGTTTATTGGATTAATTTTGGCTCTATTCAAAAAATAATTAATTTTCACTATAATTTCATACTTAATAGATTCGTCTCGTCGAGAGGAACCAACGAATAAACCCAAAAACCAGTTTCTAGTTTTTTTGCCAAAGGAGGAAGAAATGTACTATTTCTGGTAAGGCTAGCCTTAACAATTTACTCCAACTACTTGTTCAACTGCTGCTCAGCCTCAAGAGTCATAATTCTTTTAGCAGGTTGAATATCTTTTGGGGAGAACAAAAAGGGGGCAAAAGTTCAACAATCTGTGCTTCTCCCGGCATAAAAATTCTCAACCTCGAACGAGGAATAACAAAGTTCACAACTCGTTCGCTTAAAAAGCTCCCGGAAATGAAAGGCAACTACAATAATAAATGTAAACACTAAAGGACTTCACAATGAGGCCAACAATGCAAAAGCTGATACCAACCACTACCGGTCATGGACTTAAACACCAGCCAAATAACCTACCTTCAAATACCGTGTCTTTGATATCTAAGCTGTCTTTGGTTTGGGGGTCTTCTTTTTGAGTTGTTTCCTTGGAATTGAGTTCTTCATCTCAAGGAAGAAGAGCAATGCACCAAAAAGTGCAATGCACTGCAAAGAAATGCAAATCAGGTCATACTATGAAGTTAAACCAAGTTCACTTGGAGCAAATAGCACAAGAACCGAATGAGATACGACATGAAAACAAACCTGCAAGAACTCCTGTAGGAGAGCAAAAAATTCTGGCTCGCCATAGGTATAGTTGTAGAAGTCGTGCAATAATGGGGTGGTGTATGCCAAGTGGTACAACTAGACAAACAAAAAAATATATATGTGAAGAAAAAATAGCTATAATTAGTGATAATAAAATCATAAGTGCAGTGAAGGCAAATCTAAATGCCAATCTGTGTACTTACGGATAGTCAAAAGATAAAATTTTGGGAAGGCACAACTAACCAGTAGATAAGCTCCGAGAGAACTTCCAAAGACAAATAGAAAGCCACCAAGCCCTTTAAGGAATATAGAAGCTGCAACAAGATGCCTAACCTGAATAAAAGAACCTCAAAGTTAGTAAATATGTCCATAGCAAGATAGACTTCAATTTATGATAGAAAATGAAAGAAAAAGATGAAAACAAGAGCCTCACATCTATCTTCACTGCCCCGTCCCCCAACTTAGAAATAAGATATTTCTCGACAACAGCTAACTTGGGATCTAATTCCTTTGCTGCAGGCCCACCATCAGCACCAAAATCATTGAACCTATGCAAATGCATGCCGCATCAATAACCTTTAACAATATAAGTTAAGAGAAAAGCAATATATAGGGTAGCTTAAGGAGGCCATGGATATGATCTAAACTCTAAAGCTTGAGAATAAGCACAAAAAAAAATGCTGAAGTATTAACCAAAATAATGAGGATGAATAAAAAGGGTGGAATATGCACACACAAAAACAAAGGGCCGAGGAAGCAGTATTACTTGAATTCTCCATTAAATCATACTTCAGCAACGAAACTAGAAAATATAGTCTTCTATTTCATAAATCTACTTATTTCTAGGAACCTAACCAATCCACATCAATCCATGGGCAGCTGGAGATTGGTTCCTTTCAACCATATTGCCTTTTCAAATGTAAGGAATTACCCTTTAAATAGATGGGAAGTAAGAAATCTCACAAACCCAAAAGGATTGCTCTATATCCATTAATGGGGGTAAGTTTAAGATCCATTTGAAGACATTCACTAGACCCATTGTACAACAATATTTCCAAAGACCTCCACATCCTACTTTAGTGTATGTCATAAGAATTGTGTAGTTGCCACCTTCCAGACTCAGACAAGCATCCATGTTTGATCACTTTAAAAAGACCTCCAAAGAATGATTCTCTACTTTCCCCTTCTTATGGAACTCATTCAACCTATACTAAAGGGAAAAAGATAAAGATCCATCCTAGCAGAATTATTCTGAATGTATAGATTACAGAGTACTCGTGTCGGATTCTCGACACTCAAGTTAGGACATCGGTCAGTTCAACAATTTGTTACAATTCTCCTAGCAAGTACATTTCCTAATTCAAGTTTACTGTAAACTTTTATTAAACTCCTATATTATGCATGAAAGGTAGGGTCTTTAAAGAAATACATTAAGGAATATGAATATTGCGTTAAGTCCATTTGTCCTTGGGATGCGAATAAGATGAACCACACACACACATATACCCAAGTCCACATAACATAGAAGAAGATACTCAATATATATTATATCTTAAATCACCAATAAGACCTTCTACTAGAGCAGCTGCTAAAATGGAATTTTTCTCTTTCTTGTCTGGTAAAACCACCAATGGATGGAATGAAAAGCAAAGAATTCCAGCACTAATGCTTGGTTTCAATATGGTTTACATGCAATCCCAATCAGTTTGTATTGGTGGTGTCGCATTTGGACAGGTCCCCAAGACAAAATTGGGGTTTGGTTGAACAAAAAGGAAAACAACCTTCTCTTAACAACACACAAATGAAAGGAAAATTTGGTAAAGTGGCAGTTTACGGACCCCAATTTTAACCCGTTTTCCTTGTCTCTGCTCAACTTATTTAATATTAGTTTCCACTTTCCAATACTCGGTAAAAGACATCGCGACTGGGCAGAGAAAAATAGAAAAACAAAAAATCGTGAGAAGTCTTAGCGGCCCAAATTAGAAATGGAGAAAGGAAATACATTACCAAAGTTAAACTTCTGCTTGATGTATGTAGATACTTTACTGGTAATATCAAGGTGTTGGAGTTCACCCAAGTGGTGAAGCAGGCAAAACAGGGGATTATTTCCCCTGGGTGTCGGCAGACGCGTCTCTGTGATTGGTGGGGCAGTGTTCCCCGTGTGACCTCATGGATGACGATTTTGGAGCTCCTCCCTCCCCTATATATTGTGTTGTGCTCTGTGTCTCTGTGAGAGAGTGTGGTGTAGCAATGTGAGAGAGGGTGAGGCTGAGTGAGGGGTAGCCGGTTGTGGCTCCCCGGTGAGTTATTCAACCATTGTATGTGTGTCTGTGTGTATACGAATGGAGTGTTTTTTTCTCGAATTCATTGCGTGTGCTGTGTGTGTGAGTGACCCCTGGGCACAATACAAGGGACATCTGGGGTATATGCTTGCTACAGCCCGCATTCAGCAAAATAAAAAAGATACTCGAACTTCAGTCTTTTTATTTAGCAAATGCGGCTCGAACCAGATTATAGGCACACAAGATGCCACTAGACATACCCTTTTCAAATTACGTAAATTACAGACTCGCCTAAAGTAAACTAAAAAAATCAACATGAACATACTAAACATTTAGTAAAGGATAAACCACAGTGGTGTACACAATGTGAGCAAATCTAAGAAGAAAGGGAGACCTGATAACTCACAATCCTTTCACAATCCAACCTTGTAAATCTAATTGGCTTTATTTCTGGCCAGCTTTTTTTTTTTACATTTTCGAGCTTTAAACAATAAGAGGCATAAGGATCCGAAACCATAGACCACCCATATTTTCCCAATTTCCAACAGATCAGTAGCTCAAGATAGAAACTAATGGCAAGTAGTGGACGATTCATAAGAAAACATTGTATATAGAGTTACAAAAAGCTGGATCTGATAGTAGTATGTGTTCGTATTCATTTACAGACCACACAGCAAACGTATAAACATACCTACAAATGGAGAGAGAGAGAGAGAGAGAGAGATTACATTTGCCAAGCTGAGAGGATGAAGAGGGAGGCGAAGAGGACCCTTCCGAGGAAAGAAAAGAAGCCCATTGTGAGAGAGAGAGAGAGAGAGAGAGAGAGAGAGCAAATCTGGGGCCTCCTGGTCCTGGCTTTGGAACACTGGAAAGTGGAAATCAAACGTTGTTTGAGCGTGGTCTGAAGAGTGGGGTTTTATATGTAAATGGAAGCAAATCAGAATGTTCATAGGCTGTGTTTGGAACTTATTAGGAAAGAATGTGAAAAGATAATAAAAAAAAATTTCTATCATTGTTTCAGAGGAAGGGAATAGAAATTAAAAAAAAAAAAACAAATTCAATTTTCTCTTCAATTTCTTCCCGACTTTCTCTCTAATTTTCCTCGTTATTTTCCCTCCTGCTTCCTCCTTCAGTTCCAAACGGAGCCAAAGAGTATTTTTTTTTGTTGTTGTTGTGAGGCCAAAGAATGTTAATACCCCCAAAATGTTCATTCAATTACAAGTTGAATAGGGAAAAATTCTTTACCCTTTTGCTTTTCAAAAATTATATACGGCGAAAAGTGCACTGTCATTACATACAAAAAAGAGAGGCATATATATGAAAATTTAAAACTTTCTAACAAAAAATTGAGACAACAAAATTAACAAATTGATTAACGACAAACCATATGAATTCTAGAGCGGGGTTGCCGCTGAAATTTCTATGCAGATGGCTGCGGGGTAAATTTCAGGAGTTGTTCTTTGCAAAATTACTATTTCGATCTCCTATAAGAGAAAAATTACTTGGATGCCCTATTTTGACCTCCGGTGGTGCTTGGAAGTTTCCAGATCTGGTGGTTTTGTTTCTGACACAAAGGTGAAACTTGGGTGGCCGGGGCCCCTCCGGCGAATAAAGCTCCAGAATCCGAAGGCAGCGACTATGGAGTCTAATTTCCTCTCTCGGAGCAGGGACTTGGTTTAATCTCGAAGATTTTGACGTAACTCGACGTGGCTCAGTGGATTGTCTCAATTTTCTTCGTTGTTTACCCTGTTTGCTTTTATTTTGATTGTTTAGTTTTAGATTTGCTTCTCTGGTTTGAGGTGTTTGGTTCTTTCCGAACTGGTCACGAGTCCGGTCAGAGGTGCTTGGAAGGAGATTTGGCCCGTTGTGGGTTGTCTGGTCAGCTGCCGAGCCCGGAGTTTTGCAGTGCCAGCAGGAGCTCGCACACGGAGTATCACTTTGCGGCTATGAGGGACCCGTTCCTTACGTCGTGAAGGTTAACGTTAGCCACTACAAGGACCGTTCTAATGGATTGAGCTCTAGGTTGCTCCTATACTGAGTCTCGGATGGACTCTACACCGAATTGCGTCGGTCTGCTTTTTTGCGTAATATGTCTTTGACCCTATATACCCATTTGTGGTTTGCCCGTGTCCTAGTCTTAGTAGTGTTAGCTCTTTCCGAATTTTATGATAATTTCATGTAAGTGCCGTATGGCTTTCTTGGGATGGAATTTACAGTTGATCAAAAAAAAAAAAAAACCCATTTCAAATTGGTGTTTGGGAGTCTCATTTTCAGTTTTTATGTTTAACATTTGGCTTTTTGGATTAAGTGAGAATGTATTTTGAATTTGGTAGGAGTGTTTGGGAGAAATGTGCATGATGCATTTTGAAAAAAGAGTGGTGTTCAGGACTTGAGAGATATATGCAGAATACATTCTGTAGGTTTTTTTGTTAATTAAAATGGGAAATGTGGGAAATGAGAAGTTAAAAAGCTTTTCTCAACCTATTTTTAACATCTCTAAACTCAAGAACCAAAAATTTATTTTCGCAGAATATGTTTTCATTATGGTGTGACAAACACCTAGACGTAGAAAATGTGAAATTCAAAATGCAAAAAATAGGTGACCAAACACCCTCAAGACTGCTGGCCTCTTCACCTTCCACCATTTTTTGCCGACTGCAAGTCCCATCTGATTAATCCAGCTTATGTTATTGATTAAGCTAATATCATTTGCTTTTCGGCATGTTATTCTTTCATGTGATACTTCTCCCCTAACCTATGTGGGATTCGGGATCGATGCTATTGTGCACTAGGTGGCTTGGTGCATGGCACCGTGCCATGCACTTATTCGGCTATCCGTTGCGAAAATGCATGACTCGATCGGATCATATCCGATCCCATGTGAGAAGAGAACTATTGCTTGGATTTGATTTGAGCCTTGCATTTTCACAACAGACAGCCGGATGGAGTGCATGACACAGTATCATGCACCTAGTGCACAACAAGACCCCTTATCCACCTATGTGGTAGGTTAAGGACAAATTATGGGCGGCGAATGAAAAAGCGTAAATGATTATTTGGATCTTAGAAATTTATGCGTCATTTGTGTATTTGAGGATTTTAAGTCACTTGTATTAATTATTCACTTGAAATACTCACATGATTACTTATTTCTATTGTGTTAAAAAAATTCAGGTCGTCAGGAACAAGAGAAAATTAAAAAATATTTTCCAGCGACTTTCATGTGAGGAGAAACATAAGTAATTACGTTCAACTCAAGGTTACAAAGTTTAGGATTATCAAAAGGAAAATGTTAAAATTAGCTCATTGGGCTATCGTTAAGGTTTAAAAGTGTAATGAAATATATGAAAAGTAAATTAAAGTATATGACAGAGAATTGAAAAGTATAGAAGGTACACCGGAGTGTGTGTATTTTTTTGTTTTCTTCTTTGCTTATTATCAACTCAATGTGCTGTAAGTAGAAAGACCTTTGTAAAAATATAAGATAATACATATCAACTCTTAATTCAAGACATGTTTTTTATTTTATTTTACAGAAGAGTAAGAAATTCATTGATAAAAGAATAAAGTACATGAAACAAACTTTATTGGTGACGACTAGAACAAAATTCAAAAGAACAAACAAAAAGCATACTCCCAATAAAATAAAGTACATGAAACAAACTTTATTGGTGACGACTAGAACAAAATTCAAAAAAACAAACAAAAAGCATACTCCCAATAGAATAGCAAAAACAACAAAACGATCGCATACAAATGTAAAACCGCTCGAACACTTGCAAAACAAACATTAGCTAATAACGAACATATAAAGGATATTAATGTAGCACACGATCGACATTGCAGTGTGCGAAACAAATGATGTTCGTTTTGCAACTATCCTCAATGATGTGCGATGAAGCAATCGTTTGTACTTGTACGTGGTGTATTTTAATATATATCAAGACATACTTTAGAAAAGACTTTATTATATATAAGGAATTGAATTTCACACCCCTCATTTCAACATCTGCACTTCTTTTTTGTTTTTATTAGGGTGAAATTACTGAAATACCCCTCAATTTCAAAATCTGCACCCCCCAAGGGATTATGTAAGGTCTATCGGCCACGATATCTTTTATTGGCAAGTCTCATGACAAAGACACATTTTATTGTATCCCTAATTATCGAGTTGTAATTTATTTTTCTTGTATTCTTAGGGTGTCTATTTAGGAAGTGAAGGAAATCAAATATTTTATATTTGGAAGGTAGAGATTATTAGGTAACAATATTTGGAAGGATTTACATGGGATTGATATAGGGACCATTCAATTGGAAAGCTTGGGATTGGAAAGACTTTATACTAAGAAAATCTTTCCAACAAGGAAGGACTCTTGGCAGTCCTTTGTTAATTGGCAACGGCAGAAGATCAATTAGACAATCAGTTTTGTGTGACCAAAATATGGCACGGAATTATCAGCTATTTTATGGGATGATTTGCTAGCAATCAAAAGCTGATTCTTTTATGGGGGATTTGCTATCACTTGGTTGCCATATAAAGTATCACCTACAGCTTTAAAAGGAGAGGAGTCGGCAGCTTTATTGTAGAACTTTGAAAGTATATTGAGGGCATACATGGTTGAGTTTATGAGTCTTGGAGTACTATGGTCAATATGATCACTAAGTTTTTCGATTAACTCCAAAAAGTTTGTCTATCGTTCGATTCAATAAATTGGATCATTCTTCCGGTGGATTCCAGAAGTATCTCGGAGGACTTGTGGATTCAAGGTCTTCGGCAATCAACCACTTGGTGCGGTGTACGTGGATTCGGCAACACGGTCTTTGGTCAGTCGGTGAGGATTCACGATTGTGTTAATTGAGATCGTTTTGTAACTGCACAATGTTTACTTTTAGTGGATTGATTTCCTCCTGTGGTTTTTACCCTTTTTGAGGGGTTTTCCACGTATATCCTTGTGTTCATCTGCTATTTTTTTTTAATTCCTTTTAGTTTGCTTATTGAATATTTGATAGCATAAGAAAAAAGGATTTTTCAGATTATAAAATGGAGTATTTCGATAATTTCACCCTAATAAAAACAAAAAGGGGATGCATATGTTGAAATGGCGGGTATGAAATTCAATTCCCTATATATAATCACTTGTTCGTGTTTCACACGGTACATACGTTGAATGTCACTTGTTCGAATTTTCTCTATTCTATTGTTTTCCTTGCAAGTGCATGTCCTTTGCCTATGCATTTCATTGAAATTTCTTCCTTGTGAATGGAGATCAATTCAAACCCAATATGGTAGTCAAACACAATACGGTCAAGCACTTTATCATTGACATACATACTATCACCAAGACTGGAGAGTATTCTTTGTTTATGCAAAAACCATACTTGATTTATGCTAAGACCATTTAGAACACAATTTTTTTTCCCACCCAAAATCAGTACAGTTGTAGTCAGTGAACTTTGAACCCAGTTACGAAAGTATAGTCAGTGAACTTTGAACCCAGTTACGAAAGTACGTGATGCCTATCACTGGCTTGCCACTCCACTTGCCATTTAAAAACACAGTTGATCAATTTATGGGCCTTGCATGTAAAGCTGGATTAGGTCGACAAAAATCTCTGACCAAACCCTTCGAAAGACATTACCCGTATGATAACTTACAGGCATGGGCAGAGCCATGAAGGGACAAGATGAGTCACTTGACCCCTCTCACTTTAATTTCTCACAAGGATTTTTGATAGTTTAGAGCTAAATTTTGTAATTTTGACCGCTCAAAAATTTCATAAATTGCCCAACTTGCTTAAAATGCATAGAAATCTTGAGAGCTTTTTTTCTTTTCAAGAGTTGATAGTATTACCAATAAGGCTATTGTACATTATTTTCGAAATATTAATAAGTCATTGAGACCATTATAAAGCAAAAATACTTGTATCACAGTATATCTACGTTATTATTAACCTCTTAATTTAGTTATTTATTTGCATGAGCAAATAGAAAAAATAACTTGCGTATGGATCTAACTTTTAACTCCACTAACTTAAATTCAGGCTAGACCACTAATAGAGAAGTGAGAAACAATAGATAGACAAAAGACAAATATAGCCTTAGAATGAAAAACACTATGATTATTCCCCTTTTCATCTGTGATCTATACATACAGAACATTGTGCACTAGGGATTGTCAAGAAGCAACACGTCCTAAACAAAGTTAAAATTTGTACAATTTTTACATGGAAAGGAAATGCTTCAATGCACAATTTCTTAAAAGAATTTCGCGCTTATTTAGAGAACTAATTGAGGTACTTAAAAAACAGCACCTAAAAATACAATTACACCATTTTTTTGTTTGTTGCTACCATAGGGATAGATAATGGATGGGAAATAAAAAATATACTCAATGATTTAAAGATAATCAACCCACTTTGAATGAATCCAATTTAATAAGGAAAAAACTTAAATGGTAATCAACTGAAAAGGAATGTAGATTGCTAGTGGTAATAAAAAAGAACAATGCTAGGGATACACAATTCTACCACACCACCAACCACACAAGTTTACGTGGCACTACATGATTGTTAATGAGAGAATAAGCACTTTGAAACTGCTTTACAACCACCAATCATGCAGTGTCATGTAGGCTTGTGTGGTTGATGCTGTGGTGGAGTTGTTTGTCCCTAACATTTTTTATGAAGAAATTAAAAGGTAATCAACAGAATAGGAAATATAGTCAGGAAATCAAGGCTTGGAAAACTAGCTAATTCATTAGTTTAGGTTTGGTTTATATATAAGGAAACATTCCCTTAACCGAAATAAATGTCATGAGTATATAGGAAGAGTGAAAATTTCTTTTTCCCGATAAGCATAAAGTTTATTAAGAAACTTGCCAATAGCTACATTAAGTCGGGGGAAGGGAAAGAGAATTCAACCAAAGGTTGAATGCAAAAATAAAAACACTTACACCCAAGCATAATTGAAACTAGGGGTGTCCACGGATCGGATCCGGACGGATCCGATCCGATCCGATCCGCTCAGAGCGGATTGTGGTTTATAAGATTCGGAACCGATCCGTAGGTGACATACGGATGGATCGGATCGTTACGGATCGGATCGGATCGGGCGGATTTGATAGATTAAAGAAGGATTATTGCGCGGATCGAGCGGATTCGATCCGATCCGGTCAAAACGGATTTGGGTTTTTAGGATCCGCAACCTATCCGTACATACCTCGGATGGATCAACGGATGGTTCGGATCCGTTTGGATTGGTCGGATTGGCGGATCGGATGATCCGCTGGACAGCCCTAATTGAAACCCAACAACAAGACCCTTACAACCCTGATCCTCATTTGTCAGCAGATGAGATCATCACCTTCTTTCGACCCAACAGACTCAGATCGATCGACAAAATCAGAGGTAGTGAGATCCTTGTTTGCAAGTGGGGCTAGCACCCAAAACACTGTCTTTTGACAACAAACACTAATCTACCGCCCTAAAAAGGCCTGCCAATGGCTCGGGCAAACGCTAGCAGCCCGTCGCTTAGCCGCACACTCCAAAAACAGCCGGACACCCCAGTTGTCGAGATCCAAACACTTCAAACCCCATAAATGGCCGGAAACACCCCAACCGTTGTGAGGGGAGGATAAATAACCATATCCCTTTTGGTTTATTCAATTCTTTTTATAGCGCTTGATGGATCCGGGGAAGAGAGATATGATAACGTTTAATTGAAAAGATATGAGATAGGATATCTTAATCTTCGATTTGCATAAACAAGAAAGAGAGAGACTTTAGGGTTTTTTTGTCTTGCTGTAAGGTTCGGAGTTTAGGTCCGTCAGCCTATTTTGGAGGATGTATCATTTTCCTATAAACTTTTTATCGATATTTATTTAATATTTGATTTATGGATTATTATTTGTTGATATAATATCAAACATTAGATACTGATACATTTCTTTGGCTAGATAATTGGCATTCTCTAGGGCCTCTTTTCCAAAGATTTAGTTACAGGATTTCATCTAGGGAGATCTCTCAATGCCAAAGTCTGTTCAATAATAGATGATGGACATTGGAAATGGCCAAGGCGTAGGAATGTTGTCATTAGAGAGATAATTGATGGTACTGCAGTAGATTTGTTACCTCATGAGGATAGAGAAGATAGGGTCATTTGGACTTTAAATCCCAATGGATCCTACTCTTCTAAATCTACTTGGATGGCTCTTCGAAGTAAAGCGCCAATGGTGGATTGGTATGACATGGTTTGGCACAAGAAACAAGTCCCTAGATGGACTTTCATTCAGTGGTTAACTCTCTTTGGTAGACTTTCAGCAAAAGACAGGTTACATGTTTGAGGGATCACCAATGATTGTAACTGTGTGTTGTGTGTTGAAGGAATGGAATTGCATGATCATCTATTTTTTCAATGTCCATTTGCAGCAGCTATATGGAATGCGATCAGACTTAAGTGTGGCTGTAATCACAAGTGCTCGATTTAAATTATGAGCTTATATGGGGATCTGGTAATTGTAAAAAGCAGTCTATGAGGAATTCCATTTGCAAACTAAGTTTTGTTGCTACTATATATCACATATGAAAGGAGCGAAAATTGTAGAATTTTTCAACAAGTTGGTGTAGACTCGGCAATGGTGGTGCATAGAGTACTGGAGGAGATCAAAGCTTGTGTGTTTTCATGGAGGAATCTGCCACATTCTGTAGAAAATGTGAAGCCTTGCCTTGACTGGAGTATCCCTTTGTATGTGCTCCAATATTAGTGTCTAGAATCGGTTTTGTTCTTTTTCCAATTGGGATAAGTGTTTATATGTTTGCCTTGTTTGGTTGTAAGGTTGAAAGTTCAAGGCTATCCCTTTGATTCTTTTGGTTTGTTTTTCTTTAATAAAAGGAACTATTCCAAAAAAACAAAAATGAAATTTACGTGAGACTCACACATTAATCATCAAGCGAGTTAAATTAAATTCTTAGCTAATCCTATCAGGATGTGAAATTACTGCAAAATTATTTTTGCAACTTTGTGGTATGAGAAGTACTTTTTGAGTTACATTGCACCTTTGTTGAATTCAACAATTAGAAGTGGATTTATGTAATAATTGCGTTCAAAGTGGAATATTTAAAAGATGCGACATTGGACCAGAAACAAGAAAGAGTACACCTTTCCTAACAAGAAAGAAAAGCATAACACTAATCGGGGATTAAATTTGTTTTAAATTAATCGGGGGATTAACTTTAAAGCAACGAAACTACAAAGACCTTTAAACAATTACTCTAACAGACCTTTTTCCTCTTTTTGGGTGTAATGACAGGCCTTTTTCTGCTATACACAGATCATCGTGAATCACTTGCCACGTGTCACAGCGCACTCAGCCTCCCCAAACATGATTGGTTCGCTTGACGTGTTAATATAGCTTCAAATCCTTATTTTGATTAATGCACTTCATTTTTAATCTTTTAATGAAGAGATTTTTATATTTAAAAGTTTCAATAAAAAGATGAAAATGGGATGCATTAGTCAGAAAAGGGGTGTGGAAATCATTTCCCCGAATATGTTGCACTAGTTATCTATCTAAATTTTTTCAGAACACAATTATGTTGAACATGCAAAATCGATTTTTTTGGGTATATAAAGTGTTTTCCAAAAATATGTTGAGCAACAACCAAGCAATATAATTTTTAGCATGACATACATTTACGATGAGTTTTAAAACGTGAACGATCTTGAAGTAGACTCAAAAAGGACCAACAAAGAGGCCAAACAAGACTTTCCGGTCTCGAAGAGGATCCAGTTCCTATTTGGAATGGGAAATAGAAATTCGTCAAAGAAACTTATCCCCTCTTTTGATTTTTAAGGTCATTTTACTATTTTTTTTATTACTATTGACAATACAAACTGAATAAATAAGAAATTCCGGGTCTTAGACAAAATTAATTTTTAAAGACAGTTAGTATTACTTGTGTTCGATATATTTTTAAATTTTTAAGGATTAATCATTCATCTCGATGAGGGAAATTGAAAAGTTACATAAATATGGACCATAGTTAACACAAGTCCAAATCCAAAAATTTGACCTAAATCAGCCCAAAAAATAACTAAAAAACCAATGACAACAATACTGAATAATTTTGCCCAAACACACCTCTAATAACTTTTAAAATTTGTTTTACTATTTTTTTTTTAATTTTTCCTACTCCTAGATTTACTTCAATTTAATTAGTTTCAATAAATTTTAAGTTGAATCAAGATGAATTAAAAAGGTAATAAAGTTATTGCAATTAGTTTCAATAATTTTTCAATTGAATTAAGATAAATTTAAAAGGTAATAAAGCTATCACAAATAGGTATTCCATGAGAAAGATTAGATTAGTATAGTTTGAAGGGAAATGCTAAAAAAGTAAAAATTCCTTATATATACTACGTATAACACCTTCAAATTGTAATTGAGGAGAGACAATTGGGTGGCAGTCGGGTATAGTTAGGTGGTGTCCGAATATACATTTTGGCATTCTAAAAGTGTTTTGGACGGTTCCGATTGCAAATAGAGAAAGATGAGAGAGAAAGGGAAAGGAATTTGGACCGTTCAAAACTTGAAAATATTTTTGAAAGCCTGAGATGCGCGGCCAGGTACTACGTAGTCATACCCGACCGACACACAAGTTTTTCTCGTAATTGTGACTTTTAATTTGGGCTAAGTGCCGGGCGCACCGAGTAATAACCGTGTTGAGATGGGATTCCAACTCCCCGGCCGCAGTGGTATTTAAAGTTCTCTACCTACATACATTGTCCCTAATTCCACTCCTCGCATCTCTGCTTTTTGTCTCGATTTCTAGAGAGAGAAAGAGAGAGAGAGAACAGTAGGCATATAGAGAGAGAAGGGTTTACTACTGCTACTCAACAATCATCAATGGCGTTCGTTTCGTTCCTTGGCCGAGTTCTATTTGCCTCTGTCTTCATACTCTCGGCATGGCAAGAGTAAGCTTTTTTTGTTTTGCTCTTTTATAATCAGATCTGCTAAGTTTTAACTTCTCTTTTACCATGTATAAATTTTTGGAGTATTTATGTGTTTCTTGGAGCTGAACCCTTTAGTAAGAACATGCTAGGGTTTTGTTGCCATT
This sequence comes from Gaultheria prostrata, assembly GCA_036023075.1. Classification (NCBI taxonomy): domain Eukaryota; kingdom Viridiplantae; phylum Streptophyta; class Magnoliopsida; order Ericales; family Ericaceae; genus Gaultheria; species Gaultheria prostrata. The sequence goes on along the minus strand of JAXBDA010000614.1, from coordinate 55,808 downwards.
AGTTGATTTTGTAGTTGCTAGTGTTGTGAGGGATAAGTTTGAGATTTGGGATGATTTTTGTTAGATTTGGATTTGAGCACTCAACTATTGTTTTGATCTTGATAATTTGTCTATTCTTTGCTCTCCTTTGATTTTTATTACCCCCCTTCTTGTTCGGTTTGCAAAACGAAAACTTGAGTAAATACACTTTTGCTAAGAAAAATTCAAGCTTTTTTTTGGTTAATTGAAAGAACTCTTTGATATCTAGAACTAGCGGCAAAAAGTTTGATTTTTTCTTGACAAAAAGGCACTTTTTAAGTTCTCGAACCGGACAATGTTTTTCGGATGGAGGTTTAGGATTTATGTTTGTGTTTAAGCAAAGATTCAAAGGATTTTGAACTTTGAATCTGAAAGAAGTTTCACTTAAAATACATACCAATGATTATTGTTTGCTTTAAACAAAGATTCAATTGGGGTTCCATATAAATAGTAGTTTCAGTTATGCTTAACTACATACCAATGGCCAAGGACCTGAAGTAATTGTTTGCCCACACTATCCGTCTCCAGATCACGTCCTCTGAACCCTAACAAAATTGGAACCCACCTGTTTCACATTGTCAAATTAAATTTGGTTTGTTTAAAAAGTGTTAAAATCCGTGTCTACGTCATTGTATTTGTAAGGAATCAAAAGAAGAGAGATCACACAAAGAATGCTTGCTGTTTTTATGATTTAGCTTCATATTTACATGTGAAGATTGACAAAGGAATCTCCTCTGCGTGAACGAAAAGAATGCAGGTAGCATCTTTGTTTTGAAAACTCTTAGATGAAAACTCTAGAGAGCCCCAAATACCCTTAATATAGAAGATCCCCAACTATTGATTTTGGTCAGAAGCAATACTGAAAATCTGAAAGTACATGAAGAAAAACAGGTCGGATCCACCATTACTATTATTCTAGACTCTAGTTGTGCAGCAATGAGTCACCCATATAATCCAGATTTTACTCAAGACAACTCGAAATCCTACATTGTTAAAATTTACATGTTTTGCGGTTTATCAACCTAGATAATGTGTTTTGGCAGCAATTCTTTAGTGGCAGTGTGTGTTAATAATGTTAAAAGCAACAAAATAAAAAATGTGGATAGGCATTCATTACAATAGTAATTTTAGCTTCTAGAAGCGCTGGTGTTTGTGTAATACGAGCAGTATTTGAACCTTGTTTTTAAAGTGCTGCAACATCTAGAAGCATGGGATCATACGTTTAGTTCCTTTCTCTGATTTTCTGATCGAGATTTGTGGCGGAGGTGTTACAAAATGCTGCAAAGTTTTATGGGGAATTAAATGTTACTATAAAAAGTTTGGTTGGCTAGGTGTTTTGAAGGAAATTGATGTGGGGACTCTTTGGAATGAATATCGTCTTTCCTTTCTCCTCCGACAGATTTATTTTGTGTCTGGTTGATTATAAATTTGAATATAAGACCGCCAAAGAGTAGGCCTACGAGTGGCGTGAGATGTGAGTTGGATTATTACTTTTGGTTCCATGAAAAAGATGTGTGATTTTGATTTTGTCCGATTGTATGTCCTCTCTTTTTTGGTATGGGGAGACAGAGAGACTATTGCATGTTATGAGTCGCAACCTATGATGCACGGACACGGGCACGGAGACACGGGAATTCTAAAAAAATGGGGACACTGACACGGCGAGGGATACGCCACGTGTATATTTATTTATTTATATTATATTATATGTATTAGAAAATGCAAACAAAACATGACATCCATAAGTTCAAACATAAGTCCAAACATAAGTTCTTCAAACAAAATAAGACATCCATAAGTTCAATACATAGTTCAAAGTTTTGAGTAATTATAAATTTACCCCAAAAAAATTTAAAAAATTTAAAATTGACCCTGCCATGTCCCATCCGTGTCCCCTACCCTCTCTCACGGGTCCCCGCAGTGTCCCCTGCGAAAAAATTTTAAAAAAAATTGGGACACGCCACATACGTGTCCCCGGTGTGTTGCCATGTCCCCGTGTCCCATATGGCGATATGGCGCCTCCTAGAGAGGTGTCAGTGCTTCATAGGTCGCAACGTTAGAAGAAAAGACTCTGCGAAGCCCAATCAATGCAAAAGCAAATAGAGTAACAATTATAAAAATAGGAGGTGTATCATAAAGCCATGGTGTGGTGTATGTTGCTAGATAATTTTGACTCTGCTTCACCTCTTAGAAATTGGTAGTATCTAGCGAAATGTGTACATGCATCTTGATTTCAAAATTAAAATTCTTATAAGTCGTTCCTGTTTGTAGGTATAATGAATTTGGCATTGATGGGGGGCCGGCGGCGAAGTCCCTGAGCCCAAAGTTCGATGTTTTCTCGAAGCACTTGTCAGTACAGACTGGGCTGCAAGTACCGGATGTAGAAGTAAGAAACTACTGTGTTTTTTCCTGCTCTTCCCCTGTTAGAGTAAGCGAAGTTGCGGTATTACAGAACCTATAACATTGAGTGCTATTATTTACAGATCAAATATCTTGTTGCTGCGGCTATAGCTATGAAGGGTCTTGGGAGCCTTCTTTTCATCCTCGGCAGCTCTCTTGGAGCTTCTCTACTGGTCCGTCTTCTCAGCTTCCTTGTTTTGTTTTCTTAGGACGATGAAGTTGATTTCAGTGTTTTGAGTAATTAATTAATCGTTGTTATGCTACATTCAGCTCCTACACCAGTTGATTGCTACGCCAATCTTGTTTGACTTCTACAACTACGATGTTGATACGAAAGAATTTGCTCAGCTTTTTTTCAAGTTTACACAGGTCAGCCAATTTGACTTCTCTGCTGAAGTCTTTATCTATTGACATTATTCTTAGTTTCTTGATACATATGTAATAGCCGAAAATGAAGTAATAGAAACTGATCAGTTTATGTTCTTCGATGCAGAGTTTGGCATTACTGGGGGCATTGCTCTTCTTTATTGGCATGAAGAACTCAATGCCAAGGAGGCACAAGAAGAAGGCTTCCAAAACTAAGACAAATTGAGAAAGAATAGCTTCTGTCCCGTTTGGATATCACTCAGGATTATGTTTTGCATGCTTGTTTGGTTGAGGATGCAGTTTGCTGCTCTTCATAGTCATCTATTTTGGCTTTGTTTTATGCTTTTTAACATTTACGGTGGGGTGGTATTTCATCGGGGATTTAGAAAATTTGAGTCGAGTTGCAGAGATACGTTTCACAATGAAAAGATCCGATACTGTGTACTTACCTGGTTTACTCTAGATTGTTTTGTTTTGAGAATGTTATGTTTGATATGCTCACCTTATCCAGCCAGATCGGGACACTGATGTGTTTGGAGCAGTCTGATACGCATGGGAAGTGCTTGAGACACTTCTGAACATGTCAGTGTTCCAAGCATTTTCCCTTGCGTTGTGTCCGTTTGTGGCTAAATATGTGCAATCTACTGGATGGGACTTTGTGGACCTCTTGCAACAAAAGCTGCGGGGTCGGAGGCTTGTGCCAGTGCCACTGTCTCTAGCGGACATAGACATGGTCACATGGGTGGCAGTCAAGTCATACCCAATAACGTGTGCATCATATTGTGCATGCCTAATGGGTAGTTGTGAGAAGCCATCGATTGAAACTAGATCGTTGGTTGAATGGAATCCACAGAGGTGGTATGGGAGTCCATAATTGGATGGTTTAAAAGAATCTGTACTCGTTTGAGTGATGACTTAGTCACATGATCTTTTAAAATGCCATGAGCTCGTGCTCTCAATCCCTATAACGCGATCGGGATCTCAATTATCGCTCTCGCGGATTCAAGTAGTTTGTGATGTGTTTCAATGATGCTTTCACATCTATTCTTGCGCATGCGATTCGGTTTGATCTATTTTGCTACCTATTGTATTTATTATTTTTGCAAGAATAATTGTTCAACTTACAAAAATTAGACATTGGGAAAGATACCTGTATACTACACCATGTAGTGTCTAATCTGAGTCGTCCAAAAGTATTTTTAGTGGTTCAGATTTCAAATTACGTTATTTTACATGTAAGATATTTATCTTACATATAAAATAATCTGTACCATTAATTGCCAAATGAACGGCTTAGATTTGGAAAAATCCCCAAATCCTCTCTGCGATGCCTCCTTCTCTGGACCACCTCTCGTTTGCTTCATACCCGTCGGAATTCCATAGCCGGAACAGTGCGTTCTTTCATCTTTGCACAGGAGGAGGAAGAAGGAGAGAGAAGAGAGAGAATAAAAACGAATAATTAATTCATTAGCCCGTGAACAGTGCTTAGGGGTATCTAGAGATGAACAGTGGCCGGATGTAAAATAGCTAGCCAAATACCTAAACTGTTGGAGGGCAGTTTCTACCATTTTGGTGGGCAAAATAGCTCAGATGGGATATATAGCAAAGCTATTGCACTTGCTCTTATGGCAGGAGATGTAAAAAGGAAAGTGGTATTTACTTTTTACACAGTCTAGCAGTAGCTGTACACAGGGAAGGTGGGGAGCCACACACATGTAGAATTGTTTTCAAACTTGCCTGTAATTATTTTAGGTACCTTCAAGTTTATGTTGAGGTACACTAACATGAAAACTATATGGAAAAATATTAAAAAAATATTAATTGCGGTAAATCCGAAACGGTACCGAGACAAACTCCGGTACCGATACGTACCGTTCCAGTAGAGAAAACGGTACGTTGACCGGTACGAGATTAATAACATTGCTTGATCATGTCGCTGCCGTCTTTATTTTTTTTATTTTTTTTTTGTACTCCATAATTTAATGTAGAAGCAAAACCCTAAGTATTGAAATCTATTTCCTTTTTTTTTTTGGTACGTTTTTTGAACTGGAAAAATGCCAAAACATCATTTTTCCCCCCTTGATCCTCGATAGAGAAAGAAGGAAAATTGTAGGATTATATCAGGGGTGGCTGTCAGCGGTGACAAAAATGTTTGGAAAAAATTTCTACACAAAACACCATCTTAATAAGTACTCCATTAGATATTTATTTTGGTTAAAAATCTATTGGGCTTAGTTTACTTAGTTAAAAATGCTAAAGTATCCCCATGTTTCCCAATAGTAATATGTTACGCTTTCTCAAGATAAATCTTATACCATGGAGTGGTAATAATATCCCATATGTTAATGGTATGACAGGGATATCGGAAAAAAATAATTTTAAAACTATTATGTCATTTTGAAAAATGTTATGCATAATTTAGTGAAAATAATAATTTTGAAACTATTATGTCTTTTTTTGATAAGGGTTATGCCATTTTGTGATTTGCCATTTTGTGATTTGTAAGCGTTACGTAATTTCGTGATTTTTGATATGTCCAGACTGGACAATCCAGTGATTATCTTTATATGGTTAATGTTATGCCATTTAGTGGTTAGTATATTATAGGGGATACTGTATCCCTCGGACAGTGGCAGGATGCCATAACATTTCCCTACTTTGTTTTGTTGAGTTATATTGTTCACTTACTTTGAGAGCATCTCTAGTGCAATACCTAAAAAATATTTGCTAAAGTGTACGTCTAAGCACATGTGAGATCCTATTTTGTGTGCTAAGAACTTAGTTAGAGCATCTCCTGTCGTGGAGTTAAAAATGTGGTGTTATATGACACAAAAGTGTAAAAAATGGGTCCCATTTGTGTGTAGTTATGACACAATGTGTTGTTAAGGTAAGGAGTGTTGCAATGGTATTGTTAGATTGTTGTTAAAGTATAAAAAAATACACAATATATATACATATACATATATGTGCATATAAAGATACATGTGGAAAGTGATCTGAGTATGCAATAGGGCAATAAAAGGACGATCCAGGGTCAGAAATGGGTTTCATCAGAAGACTTCCCCTGACACACTTCTCTCTCTCTTTCCTCCTTCTCTCTATCTCTCTCATCCTCTCAAAATGTTGGCTGACTAGATACAGTTGTATCTGACATAAGGAAAAAATTGATCTCTGCCATTTTAGTTCTTACACAAGCCCACACCAGTGGGGTATTTTTTTTCCATATTTTGTTGCTAACTGCACTAATTCTTACACTATCTTCAAGTTAATTACACGATAGGAGATGCCCTAATTCATGGAAAGAGGCAAATAAATTACACAAAAGTACTCATCTACTGATCTACCCTATAGTACTGTTCCGTTTGGAATTTAAGGACAGTGAAAGGAAGGAAAACAAAAGAAAAAGAGAGGAAAGTTCTACTATTCGCAATATCATAAATTTTCATTTTCTCTCCTATTTCTCTCACAATCAAATAATGTTAGAGAAATCTTTTTGTCGCATCCTGGATTTCGACCGAGTGTGTTTCAAAAAATGGTTTGATGGTCGAGTGATCCAAGTGATATTCAAGTGACGTGATTTTATAAAAACACGGATTTTACAATTGTGACTGAGCCAGAATGAATTTGTACAAATAACTCAGAGTCGCCACTTGACATAAGTCTCGGTATGTCAAGTCACCATTTGAATAGATATTTTGAGAAATAGTAGAAAATGCCTCAGGTCAAAAGATCCGGTTTTGTTTGATATAAATGACACGATGTAGACACCTCAATTTGAACCTAAGAAAGTCTTCGGCATTCCCGATGATGAAAATGGACCAACAAAATACTTTGTAGCTTGAATACTGCTTGAAACCCCACCAAAACCCAAATCCAAACCTCTTCAAAACAAACCCAAGCCTACACCATCTTTTAGTACATTCAAAACCCTCTTTATCGATATGTAATATGTCTCAATCCGTTTTAAAATGAGGGAGATGCGCACGTTTAACTAAAATGACTCGTTTTCCTGACCTCTTGAGGGTAAAATGGTCATACACTTGGATGTACAAATTATTTTGCATTGAAATCACTTGAGTTAGAAAGTAGACTCAACCACCTTTCCAACGCTTCAAACCACGCCTAAAACGGAGTTCAGTAGTACCCGGGGCAGCCTCACGAAGTTTGGTCAGTTCTGTAGTCCCCTTGAGCGCTCAAGGGGTCTTGACTCTTGAGTGCTCAACCCCTCAAAAACATACCTTGAGCGCTCAAGGGGGTCTTGAGCGCTCGACCCCCTCACAAACAGTTTTGCAGAACATCTCATTATGAGATTCACCCGCAAGGGGAGCGTCTATCCCCCCATATTGCTTCCTCTACACGTACAATAGACCCTAAAATGACCCCTATTAAGTCTAATTATGTTTAAAAATCAAAAACCCAATTTCCCTCTCATTTTTTCTCTTTATATACCCTCCCTCTCCACTCTCTTGATCTCTCTCACCCCACCACCAGTATATACTGCCACTTTTCTCTCCCCAACCAGCAAAACTCCTCTCATACTCTCTCTAAAACTTTAGCAAAGCTTAACCTTGACCACATTTTCGTCCAAGCCATTTCCATTACCAAAAACTCACTTTTTAAAGCCAAAATCCATCTTTAAACTTCAAAATACTATCCTTCCTCCAAGACATAACCCAAACTATCTTCAAGTTATCCCCAAAACCACAAAAAAACTCACTGTTTTCAATTCAAACCAAACCTCAAATTCAAGCCTTGATCAAAGCCAAAAAGTAGAAAATATATGAAAACCCAACATTTGGTCCTTCTGAGGGTGATCAGTAGGTTCACACAAGTTCCATATACTTGTTGTGAGCTTACAAGGTCCTACAAATCAAGAAGAACGTTTTCAGTTTGAAAGGGCTTGAGCGCTCAAGGGGGTCTTGAGCGCTCAAATTAAGAAAAACATTTTCAGAACTTTCAGTTTAAAAAGGCTTGAGCGCTCAAGGGGGTCTTGAGTGCTCAAACCCATGACAGAAAGCCAATCTCAGTGTTTCAGCCATAACTTATTACTCCGAACTCCGTTTTCGACGAGTTATATATCAAAACGTAGGTAATTCGACGGGCTACAATTTTTAGATTTATGTTTTTCCTATTTCTTCATCAAAGTTTCCCAAAACACGAGAATAGTGTCGGGTAGTCAAATGATTTCACTCTAAATGGTGTTCTTAGTTATATTTCCCTCCTTTGTTGCTATTTCTTTTGTTTGTGCATCATCATATCATACATTGTACACTTCGCACAAGCATCCACCATAGACTCTCAACGTGTTTATCATTGTACTTGCCTTCCCCATCCCCGAATCCCGTTTATGTGTTCAAAGTTTGATTTCAAGCATTTCACAAATCCCACAAAATATTTAGTATAGACCAGTTCTTGAACCGGATGAGAGGGATGCCTTAACAACCTTCCCCTCTTGTAACCAAGCCCCCGAACCTAAAAAATCATGGTGTCGCTTGACCGGTAAAGTATTTTTAAAACCATTAGGCAAAAGAGTTATTTTTCAACCGGTTTTTCGGGTTCGGTCCTTAAACCCGGGTGGCGACTCTAAAACTGTTTTCACAATCGCGTGGGCATCTCCCGCGGGGTGTCCACACTTGGTTTTTTGTTTGGTCTGGGATTTTAGAGAAGAAAAGGTTCGGTAATTCACTATTACATGTAGGGAAGCCGGAGCACCCTTTCAGCACTCAGAACAAACTTTTCCAAAATGAGTAAATGAAGACTTGTGACAATAAAACATACATGTACGAGAAGAAAAAAACTAATAGCCTGTCTGAAAATGAATTGTATTGTATGAGACATTTACAAATATGCGGAATACGTATAAAAATATGATTTGGACCGAGCCCGGTCTCAGGGCTGCATACGTATCTCTTGTCATAGGAGAATCAGGTCATCGCATAGTTCAAAAAGATAAAAAGGTTTTATTCGGGACCGAGACATCATCAGGCTGCCTACGTATTCTCCGGCCTCATGAGAAATTAGGTCTCGCATAGTTCTGAAGAAAGCTGAAGTTCTAGAGAAGTTAACAATCACTGGGAAATTTGGGCCAAAGGAATATGGAGGCGTTTGTACCATACTAGGAGGACAACATCAGACTCCGGTGGTGACAAGAGCTAGGGTTTATATAGCGTGGAAACTCTGGGACATATCCAGAACATTTCGAGATCGGAGACGGGTCAGGACTGACTACACGACTCTGTGGGGAAAGTATTGAAAAATTGGTTTATGGGGTTGCCAACAGTCAACGGGGATCCCGAGATATTAATTAGGTGGCTGCGTGGCTGAAAATGGGTCCGGAATGCAGTTTGCAAGTTCTTATAAAAAGTTGTAAAAATCCCGTTCGGCCCCGGGATACATCCGGTATAATTTTGAAGAGTAAAAATGGTTACAGAAATATAATGGTTTTTATGGTTAAAAGTTAAAAAATCATGATCGGAGTCCGAAAAAGGCGCCCGGTAAATTTCCGGTATAGTTTTGAAGAGTGAAATGATTGCAGAACATATAATAGTTTTTATAGTAAAAAGCTGAAAAATCATGACGGGGGCCCGGAAAAGGTGTCTGGTGGTCCTGTGTAAATATCCGGTATAGTTTTAAATGGTAAAAGCGAGCACAGTTGACTTCGTTGACTTTGTAGTAAAAAGATGAATTTTGTTGACCGGAGCCGAAAAATGGTCCCCGGTAAGGTTTATACACCGAGAATAGGTTTCAAGGTTCCAAGGGTATTTTGGTAAAATTTGGTTTCAGGTGTCCGGATAACTGTTGGTGGGCCCCGGGGAGCTTTTAGATCAAATCCGTAGGTTGAATTGACTCTGGATATGACAAAAAGGGTATTTTGCTAATTCTAACAAGAAGCTGACCCTGGGAATGACATAAGGGTATTTTGGTAATTTGGAGGTGGAGTTGGCTCTGGGATTGGCTCACGGGTATTTTAGTATTTTTAGGGAGAAGTTGGTTACAGATCCGGAACAAAATCAGGACGGACCTTACGATTCATTGGCATGGATGACATTATCTGGAAATGCACATAGAAAACAGTATGAATGATAAACAACAGTCCAGTTTCTCTTGAGTACTCGGACAGCATAACTGTGTGCCCTAAGGCAGGTCTGCGATAAGGGCACGGGAAATAGCTGTGATAATATGATATTATCGTGTTGAGTGAAAATATTGCTCTTTGTTGTGACCAAACCCTCGTTGGGCTGCCTACATATCCCACACTTGGGGGAATCAAATCACTCCGTAGTTCGGACCTCGGTCCGATTTATGAAAATATAACTGGATTCATTGAATTAATCATGACGCTTTTATTTTTGGGGTTTTGTACGAACTAGGCGGACGGCCGGTCAAGTCAAGGTTAAAGCGATCTTAGAAGATGCCAAAAAGACCCAGAGGTAATGGTAGAGCCTCGCAATGGACCCGTTTGAAGTACCAGACCTCTTCAGCTCATACGCCGTTTTGACAGTCTTTTGGTATTCCTCGCCGCAAAAACCTGACGAGACTGACGCGGTGCACAGCGACAATGTACATTTATTTAAAGATGATTTTTATTAACATACGAATTGACTGAATATGAATATGCAGTATAAAGACGTCTGGATTTGGACGCGGGCCCGGCCTATGTGCAGTAGTCGGGCCGGCAAAGTTCTATGTATTACTACATGATGAAAGTAAATAAACAACAATTAATATTTGAATTTAGATTCACTTACAGACTCTCGGCTTGAACCCCGGGTAGAGAATTAGACAGAGTTTCAGCTAAATATCGGATGAAAACGTCCGAAAAAATTGGCTATAGCTTTCGGCAGAAATGGTTGATTTTGAGTCAAAACTCGGACACAGTAACGACAGGACTGAAGGATATGGAGTCAAAACTCGGACAGAGTAACGACAGGACTAAAATATCTGAGTCGGAACTCGGACAGAGTAACGACAGGACTGGAGCAACAACCTAAGTGGATTGGTCTACTATGATCGAGAAACTAAGGTGCTTTGGTCTACTATGACCAGGATCTTCAAAACAAAACCGGCGGGGCTTTCGCGTAGCCCTGACCACTAGTAGTTCTTCTCGGAGAAAAATCGGTAGAGCTTCCGCGTAGTATGTATGTCCCGAGATTCCACATGGGGAATCCGGCAGAGCTTCGGGGTAACTCTGGCTACCGAGGTTTCTTTCTAAAAAATCCGGTAGAGCTACCGCCTAAAGCAAGTGATATCTGAGCCGGACCGCAGTGGGAAAAGCACTGCCCTTTTCGACCAAACTCAGAAGCTGTGTGAAAAGTGTGTGTGTCTTGAAAGCCAAAATGGTTTTAGATATATCTATGGGGGTAGGCGCCGCCTATAGTATAAGCGCCCAGGGTTAAGCGGTGCAGTCCATTTGGTGTTGACGTGGAAGATCCTGGAGGATGCATAACCTTTTATGGCATTAGAAAGTCTAAAAAAAAAAAAGAAGTTTACATTCCAAATATTGTACAAAAAAATTGAACTTTGTAATGTCAGAATACATAGTTCGCCATACCTGGTGTAGGATTACTATTAGTAACATTTGTAGATGTTTTCCTTTTCCTTCTCCTCTCTAAAGCACCCTTCAATCTACCATTAGTTACTCCTTTTTTTCTACGCCGCGGAGGATCCATCATCGGGACCTCAAAAACTGGTATAAAAGTGTCCTCAGCATCACTTCTATCTCCACCACATAAAGATGCATTGTATATTCTTACTTCCTCAAAAGTCCTATCCATGTTTCGTTCTGCAATCTCAGCAGTTGCCTCTAAATTCACACAGATTCATGGAGCAAACACTTTCCTCATTAACCTGCTAAGGCGCAATGTTTTAGCTGGAACTGCCTCACTTATCTTATGCTAAATTTGTGTGGCTCTCCATCATACCATAACCATGCTTTGCATCTTTTGTCCATCTCTTCAAGATATATTGTTCAGGAATTTCATTGACATCATTCAAATTCAAAGCTCGCAATGCATGGCGACACAATAATCCCAAGGATTCAAACCTTTTACAACAACAAGAGATCGAACGATCGGAAGGGTTGAACTCTATAGTGTTTTCTCTAGTACCACCTTGCCTTTTCACCACATAAGTTTGGAATGTCCCATTGGGCATGCATCCAAGCACCGATATCAATGTAGTTTGGTTGAACTCATCTTGAAACATGTCAAACATTTTATGGGTGTATACCTTACATGCATGCTTCAAAATGACACAATCACGAGATGGAATACAAGGGTTTCCACTAGCACACTTAAAATTATTGATCACCTCTGCCTCATGCATCTTTGTTGCATTTTTTCATAATGATCCACAAATTTAGTTAGAGCCAAGGTCTTACATGCCATATACTGGAAAATATTATTCGTGCTCTCACTTCTTTGACTAGAACTTATATTGCATGAAAACACATCACGACTAAAGGCGGGGGCCTATTTTTGCCGAAGATTGTAGAATTTTCTAAGCCAAGAATGATCGGCGCACTCCCATTTGTCAATCATTTCTTTCCACTTCTCCTCGAAAAACTTTTTCATTATCACAATGATACAACAAGAAGTTAAAAGCACCCTTAAATCCATCTTTTTGACA
>JAXBDA010000614.1:0-43297 GCA_036023075.1 Gaultheria prostrata | reverse complement strand
AAGCCAAGAATGATCGGCGCACTCCCATTTGTCAATCATTTCTTTCCACTTCTCCTCGAAAAACTTTTTCATTATCACAATGATACAACAAGAAGTTAAAAGCACCCTTAAATCCATCTTTTTGACAGAGACTAGCAATGTTCACTGCAGCATTTTTTGAGATGTGCTACCCACATCAACGATGTTCTATATTCGGAAACACTTGTGCAACGGCGTTGCCAATTGTGTGACCTTGATCGGTGAAAATGGTTTTCGGTGCCTTGTAATCCATAGACTCAAGAAATGCATTAAACAACCAAACAAAGGATGCAATAGTCTCATCAGATAGAAATGCAGAACCAAATATAACACATTTTTCCAATGATGATTCACTCCTACAAATGGAGCACAGATCATGTTATATTTATTTGTCCGGTAGGTTGTGCCAAAGACTACAACATCCCTAAAGCATTCATAATCTAACTTGGATATCCCACCTTTCTAAAAAAAAATTACTCATTCGATTTTCCTCATCAACTTGTTCGGTGTAAAAAGAACATTGGATTCCCTAATTGGTTGTGCTTGAAATAATTCACTACATTCTGACCATCACCGGGTGTAATCCTCTTCGATCGTTCAACTTGTATAAAATTATGACAATCAGTCTTCGTGTACCCAACACTTTTATGACCACTAAATTCATTTAACATGTATGCAAAGGTTTTGCTTACCCTTATACCGAAATCAACCATGGATTTGATAACACCCTTACTTGTATTAGGTATTTTATGCGCAAACCTTATCAAGTGTCTTTGATCTGATTCAACCAAAGGGTGTTTATGCTTAGCGACAAACTGACTGATTTCATAGACACCATTTTCCACTTTAAAAATAACCCGTGCTCCGCAGCCACATCTACTATCTAACCTGTTGCACTTATTTTCTTCACTAGGATCACTAAATTGTCTGAACCCCTCTGTTGAACACACAAAACTACAACGAATCACTTATTTCGTACCTTTTTTGAAAATTTCATCATCTCTCCGAATGCTAAAACCCTTGTTAAATGCATATCCATTGTACATGTCATAAGCTTCTTGAACACTATTAACTTTCATTCCAATTTTAACTCAAAACATGCTTTTTTAGTACTTAAAAGGCCATCTTCAAACATGAAATAAAATAGCAAACAAAGAACCAATAAACTAAGGATATACCCAGTAAAAAATTAAGGAGACAAATTGAAATAAAAAAACCCATTATTGGGTCCCCCTTGTTACATTAAAAACATACAAGTATTGGAGGGCAAAGATTAAAGAAAATATACCCATTTGTTGAGTCGATTTAGGTATTTGGTCGTTGGAATCCATCTCCTTTGTAGGTGGTTCTTCCTCCACTGAGTTCATCTCTTATTTTATTCTTCATCTTAATATGAGAGCTTGATTTGTTTTTCTTCTTGATGGGAGTGAGAGAGAATTGGGGATTTTGTTATTTAGGGTGTGTGAGAGATTTCTCTTAGAGCAGAGCATTGGATTTGGGCGGGGATTGGAGGGGAAAGAGAAGAAAAGGGTTTCAAATTTTCAGTCTTGGAAAGGATTTGGGTTTCCCTCGTTTTTATGCCTAATGGAAGACAAACGGAAGCCTGCATCCGTTCCTTTATAGCTGACGTGGAGAAGGGTCCAGCTGACGCAAGTTCATTGGCTGCAAGGTACCACGTGGCGCGCCACATGATACCCAGTAGGTACTGAAAAATTTCTCCGTATTTACATGTTTACAGTTTACACTACTGCCTCTTTATTAATGGTGGGTAATGGTTGTAAAGTACTAGTAATTTTAAAAACATGCAATGACTAATTTTTCATTGTGTGATATTTTTTTCTTGTCTAATGTTAGTTTTGTGTAGATGAAATGAATGGAATTGGGATAATTTTTTAGTTATAATTATACGTAATATAAGATTTATTTATATATATATATATAACGAATACCGCTAAATTGGAAGCGGTACTCGATATCGGCCGGTATCGTACCGTACCGTACCAGTAAGAAAATTGGTACCCTAGCCAGTACGGATTCAGAACCTTGACATGTTCCCAATTTCCAATTACCACCGGATTTCAGAAAAAAAATTAAAAAATCTCAAGTAAAACTTTTCCTTCCTCCTCCTCCACGCAACTGCCCCAACTACACCGAAGTATTTTCGAATGTTCAACTTCATTTTCCTCTCAAAGTTATGCCATTCATGAATTTTTGTTAATCTTATTTATAGGTGATTAAATAATGTAAGTAGGTATAGATATAGAGTATACGATCTAAAATTAGAGTTGTGGCCGTTTGATGCGCTGAAACGGAGAAAAAAAATCATCATGGACTTTTTAATTTTGCACGTACACGGTACATCGAACGGGCACATGTACGCTTGTTTTTGTTTTGAACCTTGCTATTGGTACCAACCTTTTGGTACCGACCACGTACCGACCAGCGCCGGGACTCCCTGTGGGTCCCGAATGGCCAATCCAAGCCGTTCCAACCGTCATGGGGACCTCCTTGTGAGTCCCAAACGGCCAATCCGAGCAGTTCATCCATCTCAGAATCAAAATTGAAATGGGGTGATTTTGGATCGAGCACTTACAACCGTCGATTGCATCGATTCCGGCGATGGCCCACTCGGATTTTGAATCTGAGATGGATGAACCGCTCGGATTGACCGTTTAGGACCCACAAGGAGGTCCTGGTGCTGGTTGGAACGGCTCGGATTGGCCGTTCGGAACCCACATGGGTCCCGACGCCGGTCGGTACGTGGTTGGTACAAACCCGTTTGTTCCTTTTATTTATTGTTTACTGTTGATCCTAATTACCTAAATATACGTGTTGTGTCCCATACCACGTACCGTATCATTGGAGAAAGGGCTAATTGCGCTCTAGTGGACTTTGGGGCAAAAATTTGCCAATTGATGGAACACTTTTCAGCAATTAGTCCCACAGTGAGACGGAGAAAAACAATTGCAAATACGTGAGATTAGAAAATCAATTGACCGAAATACCCATCACTCCAAAAATCCTCTGAAATACACCCCCTCATTTAACCCCACCCACCACAGTTACACTTAACGCCACATTTAACGCCTCATTTAACGTGTGAGAACCAAAAGAGAGGGAAATTGTTCCCAACAGAGAGAGAGATAATCGTCCTCTCTTTGAACCCTTGATCTGACCTCCACTGCTGCCTATCCTCCTTCAAACTCCATTACCACCGCCTCCCCTCCTCCCCCTATCTTCTCTTGTCGTTCTCCTCGCACTACGAAGATAAGGAAGCCCAGGGTGTAAAATCATACGGTATGCTCACTCCCTAGTTCTTCTTTCTTTTTCTTCAATAGACACCTGCATTTAGATGTAAGAAATCATGCCATTTTGCATTGGTTTTCGGAAATAACATTTTATGGCGAGAACATATATTTGGGTTGTTTAATTTTGTGATATTTATGACCCAACAAGGCATAGAAAGTTCATGACTTGACTGATTGTGCATTGTTGATAGGGTGAGGGATGGTTGTGGAATATTGGGAGTAGTTATCGTATGGTTTTAGGTTAATCTTTAACAGTGCATTAACCTTGTTGTAAAAATTGTATTGTTATGTGCATTATAGTTTCACCACTGCTTAAACCCTTTGCACTGCCTTGTCTTAGTTATGAAGTGCAATAAGTTTTTCCTTTGATTGAGGTTTGTTGAACGAAATCCACATTGTGTAAATCCGGTTGTGCTTTTTTGGATATTTTTTTGCAAAAAACTTTGAGACTTTTTTGTATATCCAAAGTTTGACAAAAACAACACGTCGGTACGCGTTGACAGAATCAAACCAAAACCAAGAGGGCTGCACAAAGAGAGAGTGAAGTATTATGAATAACCTTCATAGGTCATAGCCTATCTCTGTAATTGAAACTGAGATTGGATTGGGCAAATAATGTGAAACTTTGCTTGTGTCAATCCACACTGGGGGAATGAATGATTTTATTTTCAGCTCATACTATCGTAACAATGAACTACTAGAAGATGGAGGTGAGATGAGATGTTAGCATAATGGCTTGTCTTAATTTCTTTTTATTGTCCATCTTCGTTACAGGTGAAATTAATTTTCTTTTGAATCTGAAACGCTGTAATAGGCCTAATTGAGTTTGAGGTGAGATGTTAGTATAATATAGTAATTACTATAGTATATATTACTATACTTTCAATAGGCATATGGTTTTTCCATTTATGGTTGTTTGTTTTTAAGGTTTCTTAGTCAACTGTTTATGTACGAATGGAAGTTTAGTATTTTGTTTGGCAGTTTGAAAGGTTTCCCCTATTTTATCATGTTGGAATTGTCCTTACTATCTCTCAGGACTTGTAGGGGACATAAACCATCCAACAACCTAAATAATAACACACATTGCATAGATTAGTAGAAGAGTTATTTGGGAAAATATTCAGACCGTTGCATCATTCGTACACTTTTGTTGCACCTTGGTTGGAAAATGGTTGCATTTGTCAACCAATTCATTGCACCTTGAATCAATCAGATTTCAGTGATTAATTGACAGGGGACCATTTTAAATGATAATGAAAAAGTAAATTTAGTCCACGAAGGTGGTTTGTTGGTGGATAGTTTGACTACCAATCAAACTTTTCAAAGGATATGTCATCTGGTTCAGTAAGTTCAAGTGGTAGTAGGCGGTGGAGGCCGAATTGCCATTGTGGTGATCAAACAGTTCTGAAGCCTTCCAGAATTGAGGAAAATCCCGGGCGAAGGTTTTTTAGTTGTCATAAATATTCGGTAAGTGTGCCAAAATTTGTTGTTTGGTTCGATTGATAAGTCTAGTGGCTTAGTGTCATTTTATTTTATTATTGTAGGATCCAAAATCGTGCTAATTCTTCGAATGGTTTGATGATGAGAAGATAGTGAAATTAGAGAGGGAGAATAAGTATTTGAAGGACAAGGTCAGGTTGTTGGAGGAGAAGGCCAGCTTGTTGGAGGATAAGGCAAAGGAGCTTGACAACAAGTACGCAAAAAAGATTGCCAACATGACTTGACTTTGTGAATTGAAGATTAAGGAGGCGAGGAGGATTGAAAGGAAATATTGGGTCACCTTGATGGTCCTTGTTGGGGCTTTTGTGGTACTTGGAAAAGGTAGCCGTGGTTTAGGGAGTGGGGTCTCGAAATTCGCGTTGCCTCATTGACTTGTTTGGTTGAAGTAGCATAGGATGGTAGGCATAAATTGTGAACTAATTCGCAATGTATTTTGTAAACAAGGGACGGATATGTATTTTGTGGATGTAATTTGTAGGCCATGCGGACAATGGTTATGTATGCTAATTTCATAATATGACTGTTATGACATCTATGCGGTCTGATTTGTTGTCTCCTTATTTAATCTTTAAATGTGTTTTTGACTCTTTCATACGTTGGTGGTTCACGTAATCATTTTTTATACATATGTTCACAAAAAGCACCATCTTATTTACTTTGTTAGCAAATGATATGATAGGGACTTTATATGTTAATTAAACAGGTACCATCTTATTAGGTATGGCGAACGCCGAGAACAAGACTTTGTCTTGTTTTTGCTATTAGGGTGGGCAACGAATTGTTAAGGACAATGGCACGTTTTACTATAACGGTGGAACGTGTGAAGTTGTCAGGGTCGAAGATGGAATTGAGTTGAAAGACTTATTGGATAAGTTTTGTGCTGCCCTCGAGATCAGTGTGGAGGACAAAAGGTTTTTTTATAACATCAAGATGGACAAGACGAAATATGTTTCCTTGAGCAAAGAAAATGGTGTTAAATCGATGTTCCTTTTGAACGACGACCTTGTCGACGTGTTTGTCGAGGAGACGACACACACTCATGACCCTCTCATGCCATATATTCCATCGACCAGGTTAGTACCATAATTCAATTTAGGTAATTGAACTTGTCATGTGGTGATTTAGTTGAATTAAGGTTAGTAATGGCAGTGCATTTATTGAAATAATTTATTATTTTGTAGGGAATCCAATGTAACTGAATTGAACAGTACCTTTCTTGCTGGAGTAACAACGACACCACCTTCCACTGACACGCCTATTTCGAACGGTTGTTCCCAAGAGATGGGTTTGGTCCCATACTTGCCCAAAGATGCAAATGAGGTACTTCAAGGGAATGGTCAATTGTTTGATAGCCCCGACCTCTTCAAGCAGGCAATCACTATATATGCTGCCTTGAACAAATTCAAATTCAAGTTCTTGGACAATAGCATAACCTACTATCGAATAGTGTGTGACGTTGAGGGCTGTCTTTGGAAGTTAACAACAACGTGTGAGGGTAAGAGTGACCTCGTCCGTTTGATTGGATGAAGAATGAACATGTTCACGCCGCGTTAGATGGAACAAGTTATAAACCAACTATTCGCACTAAGCAAGTGGGCTTGCTTTTCAAAAATAAGATTTCGGAAAAGCCAGGATTCCTCCCGAGGGATATTTGCAATGACTTTGAGCAAGCAATGGGGTGTTGTTTGACTTACAATCAAGGATGAAGGGTAAAAGAGAGGGCTAAAGAAGCCATTTCCGGTCCTCCTTCATCTTCTTTCCACCTAGTCCCGTGGATGTGTCGACGGCTTGTGGAATCCATCCCAAACACTATTGCAAAATGGACGTCACAAACGAAGGCAAGTTTAAACAACTATTTGTTTCCTATGGATGCTCCATTTCAGGATTCCACAGAGGTTGCAGGCCGGTGTTGAAATTGGATGCTTGTTTCTTGAGCGGATACTATATGGGTCATTGTCTCTCGGCAAGTGCGCACGATGCCGACGATGCCGACGATGAATTGTACCCGCTCGCATATGCCATTATGTCGAGTGAGAATGATGAGGACTGGTTGTGGTTTTTGTAAAATCTGAAGGATGTTCTTGGTGGACATAATGTTGTCTTGGTGACTGATCGGAATGCTTCTTTGCTAAATGGTATCATTAAGGGTTTTTTTTTTTTTTTTAGGGGGGGGAGTGTAATGCGTGGTGTCTCCGCCACCTAAAGGAGAACTTTAGTTCATTTGCTAGCAGCAAGGGCCTGAAAAATGAAAGACGGAAGGTGGCTTTGAAGTTGTTAGATGAAATTGCATACACAAGGACAAAACGTATATACAAGTTTCATTTGGCAAGAATGTCTGGATTTTCACCCGATTTGTCAAAGTGGGTGGAAGACAACAATCCCAAGCACTGGGCGAATGCTTATTTCCCATTCAAAAGGTGGGACAAGATGTACACAAATTTAGCTGAATGTTTCAATAATTGGATACTGCCGTTGAGGGATTTGGACATAATCCAATTTATGATTGGCCATGTGACCCAATTGACCGACCTGTTACTCCGTAAACGCGCCACCACTCTTAAATGGAAATTGCCCATCGGTCCCACTATAGAGAAGGAAATTAAGGAGCGGCAGATGGTTGCATGAAAATATATGCATCGTCTTACCTCTTCAACCGAGTTTACTGTGCAAAATGAGGAGAGGAAGAATTTTGCAGTAAAGTTGAACGAATTTTTTTGTAGCTGTCTTACTTGGCAGATGTCCGAAATCCCTTGTGCCCATGTATGTCGGGCTATCATCAACTCTGGTTTTTCTATCTATCACATGGTGGACCCAATGATGACAAAGGCTACGCAAATGGTGATATATGACAATCTCATGTCCCCTGTGGTGCTGCATGACATGCCTCCACTTTCATTAATTGCTGAATCCCTGGAGTCCACATATACCACTCTTGAAGGGGTAGCTTGTACCGATCCTAGATTGCATCCCCCTGCCGCTAGAAGGGGGAGAATATATACTCCATGAGT
This sequence comes from Gaultheria prostrata, assembly GCA_036023075.1. NCBI lineage: Eukaryota > Viridiplantae > Streptophyta > Magnoliopsida > Ericales > Ericaceae > Gaultheria > Gaultheria prostrata. Next base: position 35,463 of record JAXBDA010000614.1, on the reverse strand, counting down.
TTCCTTCAAAAAAAATTGAACTTGCTAAGGGGTAGAATAAGGCTGAAATTGCAGTGAAAGTGCAAGTATAGGAAAACTTGTAATCACACCACTGGAAGAGAAAGGACAAGTCAATTTTGTGCTTAACAAACATGCAAGTATAAGTACGCCTATGTATGTGGATTTTGTCCTTTTCAAAGTCTGATAGGAACGAAGTTGGAACGAAAATGAAAAAAATATAACGAAAAAGACAAAAAATCGGTGTTTACCTTAGGTTACTTCTTGGGTTAGTCAGCAACCTAATATGTAAAAGGGAAATAAACAAGACAAAGGGAAGAAAGTCATAAAAAAGGGAGGGAGGGAGGGCGCACAGAGAGAGAGAGAGAGAGAGAGAGAGAGAGAGATAGAGAGGCTCTGAAACTCGGGAATTTTCTCACAGCGGTGGCTAAACTATGTCTGCAAGTATACTGTTCCATTCATGAAAAAGCTAGTGCATTAATTTACTTTCGTGAATCTGAAATCGAGGCGGACTTATTGGGATTCAATGGCTAGAGTTTGAGAAAAAATATATAATTGGGATTAGGTGTCCAACTACTAGGTGAAATTAGTGTTGATGGGTCTGTCCACTACGTGCTCAATTGCTACACTAAAAGTTGAGACGTGGACTTTGCTAGTCAAGCTGAACCTGATAATTAGAGTTTAACCATCTTCATTCTAATTGCTAATAATTTGAGTGATACAAATTGTTTTAGGGACTGAAATTATTATAGCTACAGTGTAAGTTCAGTTAAGGCACTCAAAATAACCATTCGTGATGATTTTGGTCTACTGGTACTAAAGGAATGTGTCTAGACAGAATTAAGAGTAAACATGACATTATTATGCATCTCTGGAGTAGTTTATATGCTCACAGATATATTTGTTGCCAGTATGTATGCTAAATCAACAAAAGTCCACGTCCATTTCAACTCTGAAATCGCGTAAGGTGAGTACGTGAATTAACAGACTTAGGTATCAGAGCTTAAGGTTATCTCCACCTCATAACAAACAACTACTTTCATCAAACAAAGTTGTAGCGGTCGCATATCGCCGCCTCATTTTCGATGATAGTAGGCTTTAACATACAAATAGGTCTACGGACTCATTTTCATGTGACATGTCCAGTTTCACCACCAAGATAATACCACTTTTTCCCATTAACAATTTTGGGATTGAATACGAATTTCTCGTGCCAAGATTCAATTAAAGGGTACGGACTTTCACTCTCCTCAACAATAAAAATAGAAAAACCCAGTACAAGCAAGGGAGATTTGTAGAAAACGGGGTTTAAGATGGGGATTTGCTTACCCAAGCTGTCGTTCACGTCTTCTCTTCTTCTCCTTCTCCTTGTTCTTGTTCTTATTCTTCTACTTCTTCTTCTTTGTCGAACAAGCCCTAAAGCTGCCCCCAAACATGTATTCGAAATTCCCCCTCAACTGTCGGATGGAGGTTTAGGGTTTTCGTGAATAAGATGTGTTGGAGACAGAACGAGAGGGAGAGAGAAGCAATGACCGATCGAGATGGAAAGGGATGGAGAGTTGAGATGGATCGAGATGGAGCGGGAGAGAGTGATCGACAAGGGTATCAATTTTTGGACGTGAGATGGAGCTGGAGAGAGAGGAAGAAGGGTTTCGATTTTTGGACTTCACTGAGTCGACGTTTCTTATGTAACGTCATCTGCTGTTTAAAAGGGTTTGGGTAATTATTTTGGTCAAGGGTAAAAACGTCCATCTACCTTTCTCATCCCATGTATGTGCAATTATTCTTGTGCTTCTCATGCATATCTGATTCCTGAAAAGCGTTCCATGAATTGGCAAATTTTTCCCCCAATTTCCACCGGAGCGTTAATGCCTTTGGAGAAAAGACGGTGGCGGTATGGGACTGACAGTTCTGCGACAAAGACAAATCCCGGTAGTCTAAAAGCCTTCTGAATTAGAGAGAGAGAGAGAGAGGGAGAGAGAGATGCAGAGCTTGAAGTCGGCATCTCTGATCAGGCGTCGTCTTTGCATATCTCCATTCAAATCCAGCTACAGAAGTCTCACCTCCTTGTCCAACAATGCCCTCAGCGATGATAGTGATGACATCGTATGCTTTTTCATTCCCCCCCTCAATGCTAGGCTTCAATTTCACTCTCACTGAACCCTAAATCTCTCTTCAAAACCTTTTCAGGTCCTCGTTGAAGGCAAAGCTTCGTCCAGAACTGCAATTCTCAATAGACCCCCTGTTCTCAATGCCCTCAACACCGCCGTGGTGTGTTACTTCCTTTCCTTACGCTCTCGTGCGCGCACACACATTGACACACACACACACACACACACACACACACATATATATATATATATATATATATATATATATTTGTTTATGTACAATGTTCATAGGTAATTGATTAACACTTGTTATGAGAAGGGGGAGACTTTAGACTTGTACGAGTAATTTTCTAAAAGTGTTTCGCATACAAGTGGTATACAATAGGATCATATCCAATAGGTTTAGCCAGTTTTTCATAGCCAAAGCTACTGTCAGTGGAATTTTGATGATTTTTAGCAAGGATAGAGCATCTCCACTGGTGTATGGATTCTTCTGCACTGTTGCCAAAAATTGGCTTGCTACAGTGTCATTTCACCATTTTTAGCAATTTTGTTCCGTTGGCTCACTACTATTAGAGAGAACTCTTTTCTTTTTAACCCTAGATAAAAAGGATGGACATCTAGAGCATTGACGGGTGATGTGGCTAGTTTGCTGAATTCATTTCTTGTGCCAAATGTTTAGTCAATTTTTTTGCCAAACTCCATGACTGTGTTGGTCCCTCCTGCTGCCACCCATGCAACAAAGGTCTTGGTGTCTATTTAGCTAGTGGTTAGTCTCAAATGGGTTTAATTTGAAAATTTGTCATGTGGGTTGCTAGAGATATAGATTGTATACATTGCATGCACTTGGCTTTGGCAACCTTAGGGCTCGATCATATGAATATGTAAGAATTAAGATACAGGAATTTACGACATTTCATTTTGTTGTGTAGGGTGCTAGGTTACAAAAGCTGTACAAGTCTTGGGAAGATAACCCCGACATTGGTTTTGTTATGTTGAAGGTAATCTTTCCTGTTAGTTTTCAGTAGTTTACCACGCTTATTTTTGACCATTCACGCTTATTCGTTGCTTTCTTTTGGGTTACATGTATTAATATATGCCAGAAGCAACTCATACATATTTAAATTTTTAAGGGCAGTGGACGGGCATTTTGTGCTGGTGGTGATATTGTTTCCCTATATCATTTTGTAAACGAAGGTGAGCATTTTTTTCTCCTCGCGCGAAGTTGCAATGTGAATTTTAGGCAACTTTTTGAAAGTTAATTGTTTTTATTTTATTTTTTCAAATTATGAACAAATATGCTTTACGTTAGAATCACACTTTTACTACTAATCTATACCTGCTACAACGTGATTATTGTATAATAATGGATCTTTTGTCAAACAAGGGAATTATGGGATCCTAAAAGAACGAATCATGAAACTTCGAGTGTTAACTTTTTTAGTTGGGAGTTTATGACTTAGATAATCGAGTGAATATTGTTGTAGATAGAGAGAGAAATTCATGTGCTCATTAGTGAGATGCTCTGGACCATGAATGAAGGAAGCATGGTAATGAGCACAAAAATTAATATGGGTCTTTAGGCCTGCCTTCCCTGATGCCTTTTGGCTTTGATTTGAGGGTATGATTCTGCAGCAAAACGTCCCTGTAGCTCCTCGGTTCTTGGAGGTTTAGGGGGGCCACTGTTTCAGTGGTACTCTGAGAGCAGCCACTTTGTGCATATTGCCAAAGGTTAGGTCTGTCTCCAATCATCCCCACCCATACCCCCAATGATTGGGGACTAGATGGGTTCTGTTATTGTTGTTGTTGTATAGAGAGAGAAATTCAAATTCCACTTATCAGAAAGGACTTAGATGGTCAAGAAAATATTTAATAACTTTATATGGCTTCAATGTACTTTTATCTTCAAAGAATGGCCCGGCATTCAATGCCGGCCGAAGCATATGGTTGTCCGGTTGGTTAAATGCTGTTAATGAGAATAGTAATTCACTATTCTTAACAATAGTTTTCAGTCCCACCCACCCACCGAAAAGCTGTGCATTATAAGTTGGAACTCTCAAGTGCTCTTTCTCCTTGTGATAGGCAAAATTAACTTTGAATTCCCCTTGCTCGGATCTCTACCATCTTTAGTGGAACTAGGGTTTACGTCTGATCTGGGGAAGGATACTATAGATTGACTCTTTCAACGTGGTATTTGCCCATTTGTAGGCTTGATACAGTGGAGGGCTTAAAAGCTTCCCGGTGAAATACGCCTAGTCTAGAGCAGTGCGAAGTCCGATAAAAATGCAAAAGCAGCTACAAAAGAATGGACAATTATCAAGGCCTTCGATGAAATTCGGTTATGCAAGGCAATTGAAGGTAGCCAAGTAGAATTAATTCCGCCTTTTAGGCATTGGTTCCCCACTTGAAGCGCCTTGCGGTTGATCTCTTGAAGTTTATGATGCCCCTTCACTTGTTCTCAAACCAATCTTTTTAGGAGGCCCCCCAAGGACCATAGGATCACCAACATTTGATTAGAAGAATAGCACATAGTTTTATATATTAGATTTTTGAAATTCCCCTCTACCAATCCCTCCCAAACCAACCCACCCTTTGGATAGGTATGGGCATGAGTGTAGATGACAACACCCCACCCCTCATTGATAGGGAACCGGGAGTAGTAGTCCATGGGCCCCACAAGCTATTTGTATAGGAGCTGGGAGGATATTGATTTATGTTATGATTATCTATTTCGATGTTATATAGGGAACCGGAAGTTGTCGTCCTTGGGCCCCGCAAGCTATTCGTATATGATATTTTGATTTATGTTATCGTTATCTATTTAGATGTTATCGTTATCTATTTAGATGTTATTGTTATCTATTTAGATGTCATCGTTATCAATTTTGATGTATGGATTTAATATAATAGTTTTAGTTGTTACTTTAGGAGTTATCCTGTTTGGGAATCTGGATCATGTTTATCCTTTTGTTATTTTTTCAAGATCCTATTTAAAGGACTCTACTCTTTTTATTCAGGTAGTTTATGAAGTATATGAGTTTATATAGGGATATCATTACTTCATTAGGCACAGGGATGTTTAGGGTTCCTTAGGCAAATGGATGCCTAGGGTTTTTTGTTTTATTTATTTTTGTTAGTTGTCTTGCATCACTGGGGCATGCATGTCAAAATGAATAAGTAACCTTGTCAATGTACGTAAAAGAGGGAGGGGGAGTGGAAAATCTTGTATATACGCTGCTTACACGAAGAAGTTGTTCTGAAATTTAAGCGCATCAAACCACCAGTCGTGAACTTGCCTCCATTGGGGTTGCTATTAGTAGGCTCTGTGCTCAGAGGAGTGCTCTAGGAGTAGTAACCTCGCTTAGCAACTTCTTTCTGGTTGTTGAATAGGTTGTTATGAATTAGGTTGTTCGTTGGTAAGTTGCACCCCATTTATAGTGCCACGGTTTCTTAATGTAGGAAATTTTCTCAAAGAGAGAGAGATCATGTACAAGATTTGGACGAGCAAGTCAAATTATTGGAATGGAGATTCAAGGGAATAGGAAAGTGGCACTTTAGCACTGTCATGAAGGGTACTTGCTCACTAGCTAGCTTGTGTCTGGGTGTGTGTGGAAATCTTCAAGATCCTTTGAATTATGATGGTGTATTATAAAGATCCCATTATTTTCCTTCGTTCAATGAAGAGCCGAATCCGTAAGTCATCGGCCAAATGGGTTTAGTCTTATCTCTACGATTCTTATTCTAGTTCCTTGTTTTTTTTTCCTGTGTGGATAGGCTATCCCAGTTCCTTGTTACTCCTGTACTTAGTAATTCTTATTGTTTGTCAAACGTGGATTCGTTACCTTTTCAATTCCTAGTATTGCACGGTTTGCTTTTATTTTACAGTGTTATCTTTGTGTTCAAATTGGATGCTCTTTTGGGATAAACTCTACGACCTCTGTTTCATTTTGTGCAGGGAACATAGAGGCCTGTAAGGACTTCTGCAGAACAGTATATGGTTTTATATACCAATTAGGTACATATTTGAAGCCACACGTGAGTATTCATTCAAATCTTTAATGGTAGAAAAGTATAGTTGACTACTACTTTCAATGTCTCTGTACGATTCGCTATTGTTCATTATATCTGGCTATTTCATCATTATATTTTGTCAACTAGTCTTTTCAGTATTTGTCGCTTATTTGAGTCTGCTTTTTCTTGAACTTCCGTGACCTGCATCAGTTATTTTTTGGGGTTTAGGGAAGGAAAATATGAACGGTATTGTTATTATATTTTTCCCAGATAAAGGCTAGCTAGTGACTGGTTTAACTTGTGAAGGAAAGATTTTATTAATTGTGGAGATAGGGTTCCAGTGCTTTCTCTTGAATGTAACAGGATTAATCTTTATATTGTGGTTGTGTATTTATGATCTCCATGTAGGTGGCGCTTTTGGATGGCATTACTATGGGTGGTGGAGGTGGGGTTTCAATACCTGGGACTTTTAGGGTTGCAACTAACAAAACTGTAAGTACCAGGGATCCTCGTGATCATTTTCTGTCCCTTATTGTTAACAGTTTACTTTGATAATTGTTTTGTCTTCTTCATTTCCTTTGCGCAAGAAGATTGTATATCTTTATGCAAAGCTCAAGGGAGTGAAACTAATATTTGTGAATGTAGCACACTTAAAGTTAACCTACTTCTGATGTAAAATGCAGTGCTTTGAAGGCTATGACATTGAGTTTTTCTTGTTTCCGTTGACGAGGTGTGAACCTTGTGCTTTTTCGGATGTCAAAAGCAAGGAATAGAGAAATACTTCTAGTATAACGTTAACGTTATTTGTGAATCATGCATTTAATGTTCAAAACAACTAGTATAACGTTATTTGTAGTTTGCACTATTCCCCCTCCCCTCTCTCTTCCACTCCTACTTGGCCTCTAGTTGTTGGCACCTAAAAAGCACAGACACGTCTCCGGGCCTTTCGTATCAGTGTCCAGACGTCTCAAACACAGACATGCTCGCCCACATTCCCGACACGTTATGATATGTATCCGAGTATTTATTAATTTGGCTAAGTCGGACACATTTTGGACACGCTCCGACATGTACTGGACACTTCTCGGAATACTGGATTCATACCGGACACAAGCGGTTGGGGTGGTTGTGAGGACTGTCTTTTGGTGACACGGAGGCAGCGTCGGTGCAGAACGTTGGTGGAGAAGACAAGATGGCACGCGCGGAGACTCTTGGGAAGATGAGGAGGCGACACGTAAGGAACTTCTTGCGGCTTTTGTTCTTAAGCACCACAATTTAGTCTTGAATGGGGGCAAACACTTTGTGGTGCTATTAGTCGTAATGGTAATTTTAGGCCTTTTAAGGTATGTTTAGTTGACATCTTTTCAACTAGTTATATTAATTTAGTTCCTTTGTTATCATTATTATTATCTACTACTATTAAAAATGAGAGGTTGAGAGTTAGGTGAAGTTTTTGCGAGTAGCAGCACTAGGAGACTCTGATGCTACTCTTCGAAACTGTCTCATGCATTTCTTTTCCAAATATATAGAAGTCATCTTTTGGTCTTTAAATTTTCCTTTGCTGATTTGAAAAAAGAAATGGAAGGACAAATGAAGTGAAAAATTCCAGCTAGTGCTACATCCTATGTAGAACTCGAACACTTTGTCTCAACATACTCGAGTCGGACACTCTCCGAATGTGGACCCTTGTCCAACGCTCAATTTCAAAATGTTTGATACTATATTTTTTGCATTATTTTCAATTGGTAACTCTCCCAACATGTCCGGACATGCTTCCAACATTTGTCCAACATTAATTTCGAAGTGTATGAATTATTTTTGCATTTTTTTTTCAGTTGGACACACTCCAACATGCTTGGATACCCCAAGGACATGCTCATGACACCTTTCGGACACTTCGAAGCGGGTACAAATGTAGCGGGTTGAAATTATAATAATTCAAAGGCGGTTATAAGAACATTTGAAGCGGGTTGAAATTATAATAATTCAAAGTTGAAAGTGCGAAACTTTAATTATTATAATAACCATTATTTGAAATGTAGGGCTCTCTCTCTCCACTTTTCTCTTTTCAACTCTCTCTCTCTCCCCTATAATGTAGAATAATGGTGAAAATGTGGAATATGTATGTGATGGTAGAAATGAACTTGTATCTTTGTTTCAGTGATTCTTTATTTTGTTTGATGTTTTTCCCATCAGGGTTATTGAAACATCTATATAAAATGAAAATATGTGTATTGGAAAATCAATGTGTCGCCCAGTGTGTCTTGTGCTATATTTTTCTGAAATTTGCATGTCCACGTGTCCTTGTCGTGTTCCGTGTCCGTTTTGTGTCCCATGTCCATGTTGGTGACATAGTTCCATCTCAGGTCTTTTGGTTGAATATTATTTGCATTCTTGATTCCTGTTACTAAAAACCATCTCATTTTAGCTCTACATGGTGCCAAAAACTATTTATTCCTTGGCACCCAGTATTCTGTTTCGTCACAGCCTCCTCAACACATTATGACATCTATCTTGTCCTTCCACTGCTGGAAAATCAAATCTCCACTGTTTTTTGTTATGTTATCTTCCAGAAAGATTTCCTAATCTTGCCTTGTATGTTCCCCTCTAACTTCACCTCTCCGATTATACTTTTGATAAATTAGAATGTATTTAAGGTTGACTGTTTGAGCCAGACAACATAGTTGAAAAAACAGGATAGAAAGAAAGAAGAAACAGAAATAAAAATTCAAAACAGAAGGTGTAATTTGGATTAACTGCATGGGTAACCCTGTGTGGACGTTTGTGTCTCTTGCCATGGGAACATGTTTCTTGAACTTTTTTCCTGGTATTCGCGTTGCTCTCTTTTCTGCTTTACTTTTATCTTTTTATTCTTCTTGGAGTTTATCTTTTGTTTATTCCATAGGTTTATGGTTTGGCTGTCAACTTCAGTTAACAGCATCGATAGGTTCCTACGAAGATTTGACTGAAAATCAAGAATATGATAGTTTAGGTTTGTCCATTTCCTGGGGATAGTCTGGTGGAGATAATATTCGATTTATACATGTTTATCTTTCGTTGTCTGGATCTCCAGCTGTGGAGGGATATGGTTATTTATTGGCTTACCAATGCAGGTTTTTGCTACTCCTGAAACTTTAATTGGGTTCCATCCTGATGCTGGGGCATCGTTTTACCTTTCACATCTACCTGGTTATTTAGGTTCGTTCTTACACTGTTTCGTGTTTCTGTCTTTCTATGCATGATCAACTTATTTCATTTAGAACTGTTAATCGGGACACTATACATGAAGTATTTATGGTTTTATAATTTGGTGAAAATGTTTCCTGGAGTCACATTTAGATTTGTTGTGCAAGTTTCTACCTGACTAAGTCCAGATAAATAAAGTATTTGTTCTTTTTAAGCCATTCTGCATATATGGAACCCTTTGCAATTCAACTTTGTTCGTGGGAATGGGAGACACACAGAAGCTTCGGTTCTTGCACTGTGTGCTCATGTTATGTGAAGTAGGGAAAGGAAAATAAGTTGAAGTTAGTCCTGGCAACAAGGTTCGTATTGCTGCTCTGCCATCCACTTAGGGTATGACCGTATCGTGTGGGTTTCCTCCTTCCCCCCTTTGAGGTCTCTTACAGTGATTTTTATTCAAAGGTGTTATACAGCTTGAGATGTATTGTTTTGGAATTTCCAAATAGCTTAAGTTCTTGGCACAATTGGTGATCAAACAGGGTAGCTCCAGGAGGTCTTTGAGTTCAAGTCCCTTAATTTGCATTTGTTAGTGTGTGTATCAGTGTATGTATGTTTGTGCACCCTCTTCAGCTAGGAAGCCCCTGTTGTTTTGTAGCTTAAGGTTTTGGGACAATTGGTGAGCCAACAAAACTTGTAGCTGTTTGAGAAGTGGTGGACAAATTTAAGATCCAGTTTGGAGGACATGGAGAGAGTCAGGAGTGTATGTGTCCAAGAAAAAGTTGAGCTCTTTTGCTATTATAAAGGGAGAAGGGTCAGGGCAGCTATCAAGTGTCCACGATTGTGGCCTTCTCAGTGCCACTTGGCACGGAGAGTTAATATTTCGTCTATGTTATAGACCCAGCCGATTCCTGTGGACCGCTGATGGTTCAAGCGGTTTGCAAGTATGGAAGTGGTTCGGCTGGTTTAGTCTGGTTTTATATGGCAAACGGTGCTTGTGGGCTGACAGGACTGGAACTAAGACTGCTCTGGTCCCTTTGTTTTCTAAAACATCGCTTCTGTGGTTGTATAGCAAAAGGGTACTTCTGTGGATTAATGCAAATCTATGTCACAATGTATAAAGTACCTTTATGTCCTGTCAAACTGACATCTGCATTGACAGTGTAATCAATTATCAATGACATCACCCTCTTATCTGATGCCCACATAGCGTTTCCCAGAATAAAATTGGTTGTATTTTTATTGTTATATTTTTTGCAGGGGAGTATTTGGCTCTCACTGGAGACAAACTAAATGGAGTCGAAATGATTGGCTGTGGGCTTGCTACACACTATTCACTATCTGCAGTTAGTTCTGTTGGACCATTTTCCTTTTTCTTGTAGCTTGCCTTTTCCCTGGGCTTTATAACAATGCTACTTATCTATTTATTTGTTTTACATTGATTTCCTCCAACAGAGGCTTCCATTACTTGAGGAACAACTAGGAAAACTGGTTACCGATGATCCTTCCGTCATTGAAACTTCTCTCGGAACATATAGCGATGTTGTTTATCCTGATAGCACGAGTGTCCTTCACAGGTATCTGTTCCCTATTATTTTTTTTGCTCTTTCTTATTTTTTCCTTCTGCCTTTGCATAATGACTTCAAAAAGGTCTGTTCTACTTGGTTCCGACCTCATCAGTGGTGCTATTCAATTTCTCGCTCTCGTTGTAATTTATTTGCTCGTAGTTCCAATTAGAGCATCATCATGGGATGTAGGATCATCTTAAAACAGGTTTATTTTTTATGTTACATTAGGCGAAATGACATTATAAGAGAGTTGTCGAGGACCATTTTATATACTCCCTCCGTCCCATTTTGATAGTCCATTATTCCTTTTTGGGACGTCCCAAAATGTAAGTCCACTTTCCAAAACAAGCCATAAAAACTTAGTAATATGACATTATTACCCTTTTATTTAAATTAAAGTAGCACTACTTATATCAATCAAATCACCTTTTGAGAGGGCATAAATGGAAAGTTGAACATTTTTTGATGTAATCATTATGTTCCCTTAAAAAGTTGGAATCCCCAAGTGGGACTATCAAAATGGGATGGAGGGAGTAGCTCTGTGAAAGGTGATAATTTGAGGGAATGACATTCTGTGAGAAATACATTTTGTTGTGTTAAACTGAATGCTTTGCGCTTTTTCTTTCGTCATAGCAATGACGATTGGTTTAGTTTGAATCATATCTATCAGCTACCAGCATTTGTATCTTTATTTTAACGCGTCTTGGCAATTCCTAAGAATCCTATCTTTATAACAAGCCCATTTCTGTCGTTATGAAAACCCCATTCTGGATGATGATATACTTGAAATCTGTTTTGAACGTAATTATATTGGTTTTGTCTTCATGGTAGAACCAAATGCCACTTTGGGTATAGGATGGTAGAAGAGCTAATAACTGTGAGAATGTCCATGAATGTACTAGATTTCCCTTGCTGCCTTTTTGACTGATGCTCAACTTTGGTATGCATTTCTGTAGTGTTGTCCCCATTTGAAGATGGCTCCCTTGGTCCATCAAACACTAGGGAGACTAAGTAAACTTTTGTTTCCAAAAGTAATACTGGATACAGGCTCAATCAATCACCCGTTGCATTAGATAATTCATTTGTTTTTGGATTTGTCCAGAATAAAGGGAGATGAATAAATGGGCACAATTTCATTTGGTATTTTCTGAATTATTTTGTGGAAGCAAGTTTTCTTTAGATTTTTCTCAATGTCATCTCTGTGTTCATGGTCTGGTAATTGCAACGGTCAGACAATTCTTATTTTGGCCTTACTTCCATCTGGGGTAATTAGAGCCTTAGGACATTTTGTCCAGCCTAACCTTGGTTCTTTGAAGAATTTCCAGGCTTGTAACATAAGTAAAATGTCATCTCGATACTCATTAGATATGTTAATCGATAAATATCTCTGCAATGATCCTACTTTTTTTCTGTTTTTTTGCTTAGGATCGAAACACTGGATAAATGTTTCAGCCATGACACAGTCGAAGAAATCATTGATTCTTTGGTAAGAATATTTTTCCGTTGTTTTTTCTGCATGATTCTTTCCGCCTCAAGAGAAATCGCCTTTTGTTTCATTTTCCCGAAACAGATTGGTAGCCAATGAACTTCTGAATACTATTTTTACATATTACATCCCAGGAAAGTGAGGCAGCAAAAACGCACGATGACTGGTGTACTTCAACCCTAAAGAAGCTAAAGTATGCCTCGCCATTGAGCTTGAAAGTTTCCCTGCGAGCTGTAAGTACCTTCTAGTCTTTTCACTCTTCTTGATTCTTCGAGTCATTTTATCTGTGGAGTAATCTTTCAATAATGTTTGTTTCAGATACGAGAAGGTAGATATCAGACTTTTGATCAGTGTTTGGTCCGTGAGTATCGAATGTCTCTACAAGCAATGTCAGGGCAGATTTCGAATGACTTCTGTGAGGTATAATATCTCTTGATCTTAACTGATGAGGAAATATTTCCTTGATCTTTTTACTAAATATATCTTCTCTGTATCTCCTCACCAGGGAATTCGGGCAAGAATGGTCGACAAAGACTTGGCACCTAAGGTACCTATGATGCATATTATATTGGCAAGCAACTATTGATTATCATTCGCGCGCGTGCGCGCGCGCGCACACACACACACACACACACACACACACTCACGCACGCACATAAATATATTTTATGAAAAACTGCTCGGATGAAGCCCTTTCCGGTCATTTGTTTTGATGATTCCTCGCGGGCATCCTTAAAAACACATTCTAAACACATTGGATGGTTTGTATCATCAAAATTCAATCGGGAAAGGTGAGGTCCTGATTTTAACAAAAGTCAGGGATCCCTGACTAGAAGTTTTCCCATATATATATATAAGCATGTTTATGTGTATATACCACCAGTTTGATGGCGCTAAGAGAGTGTGTTTGGTACTTATGGAAAAAGAGATATATGTCTCCTTTCCTCCTTTGGTTGGTTCCTACTTAGTATGTAAAGGAAAAGAAATGAATCAGCTCTTCTCCAGTCCCTTTCAGGGGCAGGGACTGGAGCGTTATGTTGCCCATTGTGGGCTCTTCCAGGGCCCACTTTAATGATCAGCTGTTCATTCTTTAGAGCTCGTCGAGCAAAAATATATCCATCGGAGATCGATTGATGTGTTTTTGAACGCATTTATGATGTTAAAATAAAGATCGGAACACGGAGTTGGAATACATTTCTTTAACGTAAATGCATTTCAAAAAGGCCCACAAGAGGCCGAACAGGATCCTCCAGCAAGGGAAAATCATTCTTCTCCCCATGCTTTTCCTGATATTTGTATAACCACACAGAGAAAATTATTTAGTTTTGGAATCTCTCATTTGTTTTCTTGCTTACTTGTCCTTTTTTGTTCTTTCCCCCTTTCCTTTCTGTCTTTGTTGAATTCAGATTCATGATCATTTCCTTTATCTTATCTTTTTAAATCATACAAGGTAAATTATTTTCCTTCTCACATTACTTTTATTCGCGAAATTAAACATATTCTTTGAATTTCTCTCTTTACTTTCCCTTTTCTATTCCTCCACACGTTCAGTTAGATCTTGTCCCACATTAGTTAAGTACTCCCTCCGTCCCATCAAGTTTGTCCGGCACGGAGTCCAAGGACTCAAAAAAAATAAACTTTTGTCAAGAAAAAAATAATTTTTTTTGCACAAATTAATAGATCAATGTTTGTTCTATTATTTTGTGCAAAAAAATTTACATTTTTTTGACAAAGAACTAATTTTTTTTGAGTCCTTGGACTCCGTGCCGGACAAACTTTATGGGACCGAGGGAGTATATATATATACAATCCCGATCTAGTAAGGACTACCTTATTTTAGTTAAATGCGGACCTACCATTTCCCGGTCAAATTTTGATGATCCGAACCGTTCAATGTGTTTAAAACGCATTTTTAACGGTACCCGTGAGGAATCACCAAAAAAAATGAACGGGAAGAGCTTCATCCGAGCAGTTTTTCATACAAATCGTAGGATATATATATATAGGTTCCACTTCTAGTCAGGGATCCCTGACTTTGTTTAAAGTCAAGGATCCCTCTCATTCTCACATTTCCCGATTGAATTTTGATGATCCGAGCCGTTCAATGTGTTTAAAACATGTTTTTAAGGGCCACCATGAGGAACCATTAAAAAAAAAAAGACCGGGAAGGGCTTCATCTGAGCAGTTTTTCATACAAATCGTAGGATATATATTTTATGAAAAACTGCTCGGATGAAGCCCTTTCCGGTCATTCTTTTTTTATGATTCCTCACGGGCACCCTTAAAACCACATTCTAAACACATTGGTTGGTTCGGATCATCAAAATTCAATCGGGAAAGGTGAGGTCCTGACTTTAACAAAAGTCAGGGATCCCTGACTAGAAGTTTTCCCTTCCAATAAGAGCCCCTTATTGAACTTACCATGTGGACCTCACTGTTCCCGAGGTCATTTTGACGATTCAAACCGCTCAATATTTTTAAAACGTGTTTTTAAGGGCCACTGTGAGAAATCATAAAAAAAAACATACCTGAAAGGGCTTGATCCGATCAGTTTTCGATAAATATATCGAAATATCGAAAACTGATCGGATCAAGCCCTTCCGGGTATTTTTATTTTTTTTTATGATTTCTCGCAGGGGCCTTATAAACACTTTTTAAAAACATTGTGCGGTTCGGATCGTCAAAATTAGGTTCGGAAACACGAAAATTGGCTAGGTCCGCATGGAAAAGTTCAATAAGGGGCCTTTATTGGAAGTTGATCCTATATATATATACGAAATGGATCCAATAAGGGATCCCTTATATAGCTTATGTGAGAAATTTTTCGTTCGAGATTGAATTTCGACGATCCGAACCGTTAGATGTGTTTAAAATGTGTTTTTAAGGTCCAACGCGAGGATTCGTAAAAAACATATATACCCGGAAGGGCTTGATCCGAGCATTTTTCGATAAAAACGTACATATTCGGATCGTTGAAATTTGATCTTGAACGAAAAATCCCTCACATAAGCTATATCTAGCGTTTTTATCAAAAACTGATCGGATCAATCCCTTCCGGGTATTTTTTTTTTTATGATTTCTCGCGGGGCCCTTAAAAACACGTTTTAAAAACATTGAGTGGTTTGGATCGTCAAAATTTGATCCGGAAATGGGAGGTCCTTATGGGAAGTTCAATAAGGGGCCCTTATTGGAAGCTCCTTGTATATATATAGGGGCCGGTTCCCCTCACACTTAAAATGACACACAAATTTGTGGAACTCAGTCTTCCGAGCCTCACTGTGAAGTTCTGAACCATTGATCTTGTTTAAATGAGTAAAATAAGAGGTCCTGCAAATTTCAACTCAATCGGATATCGAAAAATGCTTGATCCAACCAATTTTGCAAAAACTGTGACAGGAAACAATATTTTTTAAACTGTTTGAATCAAGCACTTACCGATATCCGATTGAATTGAAAGTTTGCAGGACCTCTTATTTTACTCATTTAAACAAGAACAACGGTTTAGAACTTCACAGTAGGGCCCAGAAGAGTGAGGTGTCATTTTTTTGTGTTATTTTAAGTGTGAGGGGAACCGGCCCCATATATATAGTTTGAACAACCTCTCCACTCATTGCCAATTGGTTTTGAGTTAGATGCTTTAACATGTTATCAGAGCTAGGCTTTTGGACAAGACTCTATTGATTGATTACCCCTTCGTTTGTGCCTTACGCGGATCTTGATTTGTGATCCTATGTTATGGATCCTTTATTTAACTCTCCACGTGCGGGTCCTGGTCACTCGTGCGGGGGAGTGTTAGAGATTGTCCTGCATTTGTTAATTATGATCTCTGAAACTCGTATGAGCCTGGGCGGCCTCTCCACTCATTTTCAATTGGTTTTGAGTTAGATGCTTTAACAGTTCCATATAGACCCCAAAGTGATCCATAATGATTGTTGTGCCATGTGATAATAGGCCCTTATCATTTGATTATCATAATCTATATGGCCTAATTTTAAGCTGTCTCAAAACTGCAGTGGAACCCTCCAATCCTGGAACATGTATCGACGGACATGGTGGATCAGTATCTCTCCCCTCTTAGCGAATATGAGCCTGACCTAGAGCTACCCACAAAACAGCGAGAAGCTTTCACATAGCCGTGAATGTGCTGTTCATTTTTGTTTAGGATGTCCGCGGCCAAGTGTTGAGAATCCGCTGATGAATAATATTGGAAACCTTCTGCATTTCCTGCAGAGTTCTCTCTCTCTCTCATATTTTTTTGAGGACGATGAGACCCTTCGCAAATGTATGGATGCTAGTAAACATTCTTGTTTCTGTAGTTTAACGCAAGTGTCAATTAATAAAATTTCCAGAATTTGGAAGAAGCTTTTCTTTGAAGTGTGGTTGTATATTCTTTGGCATCTGGGTCCATTGGATATTAAATATCAGAGACTGGTGTATATAGCATTTTGTTGGAGATAGTTCAGTTTTCTCTCTCGCTTCCTACCGATGATTCCCTTGTCTTGCTATCATTAGAAACTGCAGGAACTGCTGATGCATTTTGCATTCTTACATGGGTTTGAGAACATTTGAATTTTTGTGAACTTCCGAGTATGGAGTTATTTTTCTTTTTTGTTTTGTTTTGTTTTAGAGCAAAGAGGATCCGATGTTTTATTATGAGAATATGAGTGGTATAACATATCGACATACCGTTAATAATTCCTACAGTCATGCTCAATTAACATAAAAGTCATTATCTGGCTCACTGTAAATTGGCTTGTATGAACAATATTTTGCTTTCCCAAGTGAAGTTACTGTTATATTACTCTTCAGATTATTCCTCAAGTTTAGAGATTACTTCGTACGTATGGCAATTCTTGCCATCGCTCTTGTAGAATTATGCTTCCTCCGAGGGGAAGAGATTCAGATCCTTGTAACAAATAGACAAAAATTCCACATCATGTGCGATATTTAGGATGCCGCCAATGTGTAGCCTATTTTTGGTTGATTAATAGCCCTTCGATCCTTCTCCCTCCGAGAAATATAGGCCTCATTGGAGAAATCCGTGTCTAAAATAAAAGCTAAAGAAAATAAGTCATCAAAACATTTGAAGTCTGAATTCAACGAGTTCATGGGAAGTATTGGGAAATGAAAATGTCTGTTTGTCAAGTAAAAAAGGTATTATTATCAGTTTTGATTAATTCATTTTCCTGTCGTATGAAAAAAGAATCAGATATCCAATTCATGTATCATAGGAGTAATAGAAGTCTTCAAAGGTCAACAACAAAAAAAGAAAGTTATTTGAAGTACTTTTTTTGACCTCTGTACAATGTAGATGTGCAGGTTCTACAGAGGCTGGATCTGCAAATTATTGTCATCTGCAACTTTTTCTTCAGAGGAAGAAGATGTGGAAGATTTCTTGTTCTGAATGGCATCCATCTCTTGTACCGGGGGAGGGTCCACAAGGGTGGCTGATGTTGTGGTGTTATCGGCTAGACGACCCTTCATCTCCCTGTGTTCTTGACAAAAGGCACACCAGTGCAAACAGCAGTGTACCATGCATGCATCGCATGGAGAGTCCTGTAAAATTAAGTAGGCACCAAGAGATGTCAGAAAACAGCAAGCCAAACCAGCACAATGAGTTGATGATTTTCCGAGGAACATGAAACAACCAAAGATCTTCTACGTGTTCAAACAATTAATTGTTTGATCGCCCAATCACAGTCGATTGTGGCTCAGCTGTCAGTACCATTGCCTTAGGTAAGAGTCTCATGCATGGGTGTGAGTCCAAGTGTTGGATTCCTCAAATTCCTACGACTAGAGATATGGAGGCACCAAAAAATCTCTCCCCCCCGTAAAATTCATATTTTATCTTTCCAGATCAGTGCATAATACGTTTCAGTCAAGGCAGGAAAAACACATTTTACAGGCATATTTGACCTTCAGTACGACGAAGCTGAGATTACCTTTAGATGGTATTTCTTTTGCAGTGATTGCCGAGCAGAGCTTGTATAGACTCCACACATCCACCAACCAAATAACAGACCCTCTCATATCATAACCATTGTCTGTGGATCGATGCCATGCAAGAGGGAAGTCACTGCAGCAGCTGTCATACCACCTGCTATGCATATGCCATGACCAATACAGGCAGCCCTCTCAGAGTTATCTCCATTCAAAGCTTCAAAATTACGCCCAAATAACACACACGGGCAGAAAAGTCCAGTCCAGCCTAGAAGATAACAAAAGCAGTTCAAGAATGGACAAGGATCAGTAACGCAAAATGGACCCGTCCTTATCACTGAAAACTAAAAGAAATTAACGTATAGATTTTGTACACTGGTCTGTTAGACTTACCGCTATTACACCAAATACATGACTGCATAACCACAACTTTTGAATTATTGCATATAGTGCAACTTCTACTTACATCTGCTATTGATCAATGTACTAAACATGTGCATTTTTCCTAAAATCTTACATTAAACTCCCATTAAGGCAAAAGTTTTACTTGACAAAGGATGCCAGATTTCTAAATTTTGAACTTCAATAAGAGGGAGAACTTCTCATTGATCTCTAGTTTATTTTCTTTACGACTCGAGAGCAGATTGTGTTGAGTGTGCAGTAGCTAAAAAGTTGAAGCATAAGGCAAATATACGAAACACTTACAACTTTCGGGATCTTCAGCACAACCAAAAATCCCAGTTGACCAATCTTCATCAGCAGGGGGTTGGTAGGTCGGAGGAAGTGCTTGTCCACATTCTTGGCATCTACGAGCAGTCAACTGTGCAATGTACAATCCACAGTGAAATGAAACAAAGGATCTAAATGATGTTTTTGCTCCAGCTAAAGAGAAAAAACACATCTTCTGATTTTATAGCAGTTGAAGTTTGGTATATGGATTCAGGGTTCATAGAAAAGAAAGAGGTAGAGAGGATGCAAATCGATGGAAGCATGTACACCACCCATGTCTTTAAACGAATGCACCAGCAGAATGACAAGATCACGAGAATACATCAAGCATAAACAATACTCCCTCCGTCCCAAAATATTTGTCCGGTCCGCAAAACGAGGACCTAAATAGAAAAGCCTTTTAAAAGAAAACGTTCATACCTTTTTCCTAAATTAAAAGTACTCATTAATATCTAGTAAATTGTTAAAAAAATATTTGGACTTTTCTTGAAAATCTTGTATCATTTCCAAGTCCTCTTTTTGCGAACCGAACAAATGATTTGGGAAGGAGGGAGTGACAAATATCACATTTTAACACTCCCTCTCAAGCTCAAGCATAGAGATCAAACATGCCTAGCTCGAAGGTGCACTGTTGGAAAGAAGAACGAGCAAGGGGCTTTGTCAGAATACCACCCTATTGGTCCTTGGACCAATAGCGTGCTTCTGTTTCAATACTTTTTCCCTCTTACGAAAAAGAAAGAAAAGGTCAGGGGACACACGTGTGGTAAAATATTAGAGCTTGTCCACCATCGGTTACTTCTAACCTCTCAAGCTAATATATGAGACTAAACGGCCTCTCCACTCATTGCAAATTTGATACTTTTTGATTTAGATGCCTTAACAAAATGTATAATTAACTACAGAAAAACAACAGATATTTCTGGTCTTCACAAGGTATGTCAAAAAGGAAAAGGTCAAAAGACTAAATTAGTCTCCTGACCCATATCTTAAGACCTTCTACATAGTTGACATTATGCTAAACTTTCTGACTGTGGTTTGCAACAGAGGATCATCTCTTCTTAGACAAGAACCACTATTCTAAAAAAGATGGCGAAATGCAGGTTCATTCTTCATTCCA
Source organism: Gaultheria prostrata (assembly GCA_036023075.1). NCBI lineage: Eukaryota > Viridiplantae > Streptophyta > Magnoliopsida > Ericales > Ericaceae > Gaultheria > Gaultheria prostrata. The sequence goes on along the minus strand of JAXBDA010000614.1, from coordinate 15,324 downwards.
AATGGCCATCACTTTCCCCACTTGTTGCAGCAGTAACATCACCAAAGTGAATTTTGAGATGCAAAATATGTTTGTGAAGATAAACAGTTAATCATTCTCCTCCCTAATAATCCACTTCAAACAGAAAAATTGTTTATCAACTTTAAGGAACAAAAGTTAAAAAGCACCAAAGAGTTTACAAAAGCCCAGTATTAGTAAAACCATAGCTAAATTTACAGGCAACAACTTGTGAATCCTGAGAGTTCATGTGTTTTAATCCCAAGGAGTTGGCAAAGTGGTCTTGTCTTGAGACTTAGGGGTTTGCTCCCACCTAAGGTTTCAGGTTTGATCCCCTTGCCAGCAATCTCTTGGGGCCACTAGGGGTTATGACCAGTCGTTACCTTCAGGGCCCCGGAATTAGTCGAGGTGCACCAAGCTGGTCTGGACATCCGGTTATCCAAAAAAAAAAAAAAAAAAGAGAGAGTTCATGTGTGTTCCTTTTTGAAATGGCTTCATCCATACTGAAGAAATTAAAAAATAAATTACAGACCCAATTCAGACCCATAAACTTAATTCCTCTATCAATAAAAGCATGGTTGTCATCTGTTCCTTCACTTTACTCAAAGAGTGGTTTTGTCTTTTGAGCAGGGGTGTAGAACAAATTATATTTTGGTAAAGCCAATGCTTAAAATGAATTAACTTCAAATCAATCCATGTGGTTATGTCTTATGAAACTAAAAATCCACCAACATACATACATTTTGAAACATAAATACTTATGTACGAGTAATGTGTTGTAGAATTGAGATATTTCACCAATTTCCTTTAATCACTTAATTGTTATGGCCATTTTGTTATGACGTGTGGAGGCTAATGGTACTATTTACTAGGCAATTTCTTCTATCATTTACGTACCTGAAATTCCGAAGTATCTAATCCCTCTGACCCAAATTGTTTGTCCTCTTCGGATTTCAATGCAATTTTTAACGGTTCATATCTTTCAATATACAATATTTTTAGAGATTTTACAAACTTTGGAAGAAATGAACAGTTAAAATATTGCATTGAAATCCAATAGGAACAACAATTTGGGACGGATGGAGTATTAAATTATTCGTTAATATAGTGACTCAAATGGCCTACATTGGATGGAACTGGTAAATCTTGTGAGTCTATGCTTTCGATTCTTATCTTTCCCCATGGAAAAGTATCCCCTAGCACCTTTGCTAGGGTTCTACCTATTTCCGACACATTCCATAGTCAAATTCCTCCTCTACCACCACCACAACCAAACCGAGCCTTAATCAATTGGAGTCGGCTACATGAATCTATGTTCTCAAATGAATCTATCGAAGGCATTGTGTTCAATGATACCCAAGAATATTTCTCATCACCACTGTTTTCCATTTATGTATGATGTACGAATATTTCCATGCGTACACTATACGAAAAAAAGGTGAAAAGGTAAAAATAAAAACTCAAATGAAAAACACAATTTAAGGGGGGAAACAAGTCACGAACACAAAACCCTAACGAGGAGGAACAAGGACAAACCCGAGCGACGTCGATGGGTTGGTTGAGCTCTCCAGGGGTGATATTCTGCAAAGACGCCTGCTCTTTGGTGAGCTTCACGTACGTTCCCTCAGCCATGTGATCGATCCTATTTCTCAAACTTCATCAGGCAAACCAAAAATGGGGGGAGAGAGAGAGAGAGAGAGAGAGAGAGAGAGAGAGAGAGAGAGAGAGTCCAAAAATGGAGAGGGGAGGGTTTCAATGGAAGAAACGGGTGGTGAAACTTGGAGGGCTGTCTGTTGCTCATGTTCAACGGCATGAACCGAAAATTGAATTTAACAGAAGAAAACGGTCGAAACGACACCGCAGCAGCACTTTTGAAATATAGGGTGATCTGACGGAAATATCCTCCTATTATAGTAATCATTAGCCGGGAAATGATTATTTCCTTTTTTTCCACCGTGGAAACGGTGGGTTTTCCACCGCCGCCTATTGTGGATCCCACTGTGCATTATTGTTACAATCCGAACAATCCATCTTGTAGAGTTCACGGTGTAGAATATTCACGCAAAAAATCAGCTTGATTGGATATGGAAAGATCTATCAAAAGTTGAATTTTAGTCAATAAAATAGACGGTCTGATCCTGTCAAGTTAAACTTTTAATGACCATCCGTTTTATAAACCAAAATGTAATATTTTGATACACCTATTGATGTCCGGTGAAGCAAATTTTTGGAATGAGAATACTATTCTGCGGGTCCTACAAGATGAACGGTTCAGATTACTTATTAACGCATCGTTGGCCTAATATGACGGTGGTGGAAAACCTATAGTTTTCACCGCCGGCGGAAGTAATCTATACTCTTCCTTTTTTGCTGCAGGAATAAACAAATTGTCGAAAAATGATATTAGTACTAATTTTTTTTTTATACGGAATGATTTTTTCTTTTCTTTTTATTTTTTTTAACATCAAACGGAATGAGTTGAAAAGGTTAATTTATAAAGGCTAACAAAAAGTCAAAATTAGTTGGCAAAATTACATACAAGCCCCGGTCTAGTTAAATTGGTTTCAATCTAGAATTGTTATTTTTTTTTGTCAAGTGTATGTCCTAAGATAAGTTCAACTGGTGTCCAATCAACGTAATTTTATACGAATTTTTATTTTTTTTAGCTTGATTAATATACTCAATGAGATCTAAAATTACACTTTTTAAATCACTAGAGTGAGTTAGAGAAGTGTCCACCAACGGACTTAATTTGACCATCTAATCCGAAGAGGATTCATTCTCAATTATCCGATACAATTTTAGAATTGTCCCATTTACTACACATTTTACTTCTTGTCTTTTTTCAAATGTAAAACATGATTGCAATAGGGTAGCCTTATCGGTGGCTAAGCGCCCCTTGTTAGATGCTAGTTTGTCGAGGGATAATTTTCCTTTCATGGTTATCTATCTTAGCATTAGATAATGTTTGGACCCTCCTCTTTGCAGTAATAAAATCTTCTTTTTTCTTGGTAAAAAAAAAAAACTTGATATGAAATAGGGAAATGATTTTCACATCCCCTTTTATCCCTAAACACTCCTATTTTGTCTTTATTCACCTTGAAATTACCAAATTACCCTTACCTCATTAGCCACTTTTTCTATATGAAGGGCAATTTGGTACTTTCAGGTGAATAAAAACAAAAAAAAGGAGTGTTTGGGGATAAAAGGAGAGTGTGAAAATCATTTTCCTATGAAATATATATATAAATAAAATAGCAAAATGTTCTAGAATCACATAAATTTTCACCTAAAGTACTGAAAGAGTAATGGTAGCAAAATTGATAACAAAAGGTCTGAAATCTCTTACTCCCTCTGTCTCAATTTGATAGTTCACTACGAAATTACGTGCAATTTTCAAACTAAAATATAATGTAGTTACAATTTTTTTTTTTATCAATATAGATCTTATTTGATAGATCTCATTGAAAACTTTAATACGGTGCAAAAAAATCTATAAATTATTTTGGTAAATATATTATCTTTTAGTTTAAGAATTGCACGTAGTTTCGTAATGGACTATTAAATTGAGACGAAGGGAGTACTTGCTATTAACCCTTTTAGAGTCCGTCATAGGAAGTTTTATCCTGACTTCAATTTGGACCCCACTATCGAACTATTAGATTGTTCCCCAAGAATTAATTTAGGTAAAGTTATGTTCCTACTCAAATTCGAAGTGCGAATAAAATTAATTCATAGTTAAATATGTAGTTATGTTCTTCTCGTCTGTACATTATTATTATTATTATGTTGTCTTTGTATCCGGTAGTTTATAATACTAGCATTTTGTGTGAAATGAAATTCTCACTCATTTGGCAAAAAAATTTGGAGAATAACTGGGCCTACCACTCTACATCCATATCTATGGGTAGATTATTCACATAAACCGAAGTGATTGGCCCCTTCTTGAATCTTCTTCCATTGTTTGCTTGGATCCACCCTCCGTCCTTTCCTAATCTCTCTCTGATTCTCTCTCTAACTCTCTCCGTACACCACGTTTACTAAGTTGGATAGCAGATATGCGTGCTGGTCCTGCTGGATACCACCACGTGCTATCCAACCGACATCCAAATTTTTCTCAATAGAATTGATAACAAAATGGCCTTCAAGTAATTTTCTGCGTAGTTCTGTTCTACAAAAAGCAAGATATTATTTTAGCTCGAATTGTTTATTCAAATCCTTGTCACTCTTTTTTTAATTTGTTTTTATGGTAGAATGTTTGGACTAACTTATGCACATATTAATATTTCTCGGAGAATTAAAACTAGCATAACGATCCACCCCATAGCCCCACTTAAATCAGAGTTTGCTTTAATGTTGCAAGCGGACATTCGCCCTCCGTGTCACTTTTAACCATTTTTTTTTTAACTGCCGTGTCACTTTTAACTGGGTGCATACGTTTCCTCGTGTCCATCGTTAGTTCGTCACCCCTCCACTCCACTCCTTTTTTTCTTCTAATTGGCCAAAAATCAGCTTCTTTCACCAACGCAAAGCAAACGCAATCGGATCATTTGCAAAACCATAGGGAAAAAAATGGGTGGCGGAGCCACGATAACACCAGTTGCCGGTGGCATCGGTGGTGGAGCCACCACAACTAACCACCACCATCAACCAAGCAACTGCCACAAGCCGTCTTTTCCTCCACTTAACCTTCCAGTCTCAGTCAATTCTGCTGTACCCTTTTGGCCAAATCGTTCTAATAAGCCCTTATTTCTTGGTGAAAGCTCCTCAAGAATTCATTCATTTGATCAAAGAGAAGAAGGTGGTGATGACGATAGAGCAGTTGGGTCTTACTATGACTCTGTTTTCCGCCCTGTTCCGTCTCGAATCGAGGTCGATAAGGCCATTTCTGATCTTCAAGGGCAAGTTTACTCCCATTATTTTTGAACTTATCTTTCGGGATTTCATATATATTTTTCAATTGTATTGTACATTAATTTGTTTTTTCCCTTTTCCTTTCAAACTCAAGAAAATGGATGCCCTCAGCTTCAACACCATTTAAGTTTGTGTATACTGTCTGTTTGCCGTAATTAATGGTTTGGAGAGTTTACTAGCAAATTCGAACCATTGATTTTACCAATGTACGGTGCAGATGAGACTGTCACGACCAATCCAAATGTTGGACCGGAGAGGATCCGGACCATTATGACAATTCAAACTTGATTAATATTTAAATTCCAAATTGAGTTCAAATTAATATTCCATTCAGGGTGTCTCAATTGAGTGTAATTCTATATAGCTTAATTGCATACAGATTCATGCTTGGGTTTCGTACATCTGAATTTGAGTGGCTACAGAAGATGCTGTATCTTCACAACCCAAGCATGTTGAAATCTCTGGGGTTTGGCAATGTTGATGATGCTTTTCGCTTGCTGCAAATTGACCCGTCGGTTCAGGTACTTTGTTAGTTTTTGTTAATATAGCGTACCGAAACGTGCTCAATACCCGCCATCATATACAATTAGGTTTTGCTTTGGATTTCAATGAGATTATTTAAAAAATTTACTTTATTAACCAATAATCACTATTTTGTTAAATAAGGTCCAATCTCTCAATCATAGATGCTGTTAAACCTGACAAATATTTTAAATCGTCCAATTTGCTCTAGAACCAATATCGGTCGCCTATGATAATGTTATATAATCTTTAACAATGGGTAGTTGCGCTGGATGCAGGATTTCTATCACAGGGACCAAATCTTATATATTCATAAATTAAAAAAAAAATCATCCTTATATATTAATAGCACAATTTTGAGGGGACCTTTCTTCATAATTTTTACAAATAAAATCTTAATTTTAGTAGAAAAAGTGAGATAATTGAGGAGTGTGTGGAGACCCGGGACCTCGCTTGCACCCCATAGGTCCGGCCCTGATAATGGGTATCATAACACTGGACTCATATTAACGTATTGTCAATCTCAGCCACTTCTAGCATTGATTTGTTTATCTTGACCATCAAATTAAATTTTGCGGGTCTACTAGTATTGTTTTTCCTTGAACAACACAAAAATTTATTGATTTTTTAACAGTAAAAAATTTATTGTTTTTTTGAAAAATAAAAAAGTTTAATGTTTGTATGGTAAATTTAGTTTTTTGGGTCGTACAAATCTTTGACTAATTTAATGCAAACTATATATATACTTACGTAAGTTATAAGTTTAAAGCTGAAAAAACTGGAGTATAAGTCTGGATACTTGAGGTTGAGGTACTTATAAGTGTTGAGCTTGAGTACATCAAAGTAGGACAATGGCTGAAAATGCATAGATTTCTTTGCAGTCGGTATCCGTCCTTATCGGAGTCGCTTCTTTCTCTCCAATCTCTAAATAAGACGTATTGTTTTCTACTCTCAATGACCACGTATTTATTTTTGTACGCTATTCTTTTTCCTTAACGCGAGAAAGGCCTAGATAGGGATCTTCATTGTACTTGGTAGAAACTGCCTTTTAATTTTACATCTCTAAAGAAGTCTACTTGAGTTTATATGCAGAGGATGGTGTCTTCAATATCATCCGATAAGGCCGTGTGGGATGCTATATTGAGCAACAAGGCAGTTCAGAACCTCCAGCAGTCACTCCATGCAGGTAATTTTACAATTTTACATGGGGACAAACAATCGGGGGACGCTATGTTTTTTTCCCTTCATGCGTAGGTCACTAGGTTGAGAAGTTCTATAAAGAAAACTGACCAAAAATTTTCCTGTTCAAGAAGATCTTTTCATTTTCCATATGGACATTTCATTTTTTCGCGGTGAATTCGCGTGGATTAAGAAATCCCCTTACATATACAACGAGGCTTGATAAAAAGCTTTTGAAACTCGGATTTTTCTCAGCACTCTGTCAAACTCGGGTTTTTCTTAGCACTCTCTTAAACTCTGGTTTTTTTTTTGGCCATCCTTACTTACCTTTGGATGTACTGTTCGCTGCAGCTAAAGAAGAAAGGCCTCAGAGTTCTAGTGAAAGACCAGACTTGGCTACAATGATAGTGGATTGGATTTTGGACATAGCGAAGGCAAAGGTTCTGGAACTCATCGAACAGTTCATCTCACTTATGACCATGATATTTCAACCTCCTGAACAGAAGAAAAAACTTGCTGCACAAAACACCGATGGACGATTGGATGAAAAACTTAGATCCTCGTTGCTCCTCTCCATCATCATTCTCTTGATTGTGGTCGTAACTCGAGCCCACGGGGTTTAGTTTAGATAGCATTCTTCATCGACTCACATAAAGTTTCTTGACAGTTTTTGAGTAGCAAGGCTTGATAGTGATAAAACCAATACAGATTTGGAAAAGCCAATGGAAAAACCTGGATTCATTGTGGGAGAGACCTACACTTCACAAGGATCACAGTGTTGTCACATTGAATTCTGATAACTTTTTTCCAGTCTACGGTAAACGTACATTTCATCATTCGACGGGCACCACCGTCACTTCCTCAGCGCGACATCAACAACTTTTCCTTCCGGTCTATTCTTTTCACAACTTCCAAGCACAATGTCGTTTTTAATAAATTGTTGTTGAATTCCCCTACTTTTAAGGAGATTATCAATTGTGGACTCTAAACAGCAAAGCTTCATACTTGCATTTTTCATAGATATAGGTGAGAGCTTGCTAATGAGACGAGTTCTATAGTGGGCCGAACCAGACGGTCCCGTGGGGCCCAATACACCACCAGCCATGGATGGCTCAGCCATTGGGCCAGACCGAGTGAATGGGAAGGATCCTTTTATTTTGGGTTGGGCGATGCAGCTCATCGTCACTATAATTCAGTTATTCGGTCGGTCATCATCTGACCCAGAACCGGTATGACTCGTGTGATTTACGGGAGGGAGTTCGAGCACGTGAACATAACCGTCAGATCATATACGTCGTACATGACTAAAGATTGTGTTTCCACGTGCTTGATACGCGAATAGGGCAAGCCGTACAAGCCAAAACCCTAAAGAGGTACGTCATTTCTAGCAACCCTAAAAGGCTATGTACTTTCTTCCACCTCTAGACTCTTACTTAACCATCGGAGTACCTTTCCGTTCGACTTTGACCGGTTAGTCGTTCACGGTGCATGCTCACTGTGCAGGTCAGGTTGAGAAGTTTGGACTGAGCCCTGATCCGAACCAGATATATCATTTTGGTAACTTCCTTAAACCCTTAACATTGGACTGGGCCTGCATATTTATTTAAAAGAATGAAATAATTAATTAGATTATCTCATCCGCTCCCCTTAACAATTCCTCCATTCAGCCAAGCAATACGCACTTGATTACAGAAAATGACAAGAACCATAATATTTTTGACGAAGCATGAACCGTATTCTGTGATGGAAATTGCATCCGAAGATAAAAACCATCCTGCCAAAAAATATCCTCCTGCCAGAATATCAAACCATCCTACCAAAAATTTCCACCGAGCCGCTCTGCAATTTGTATTCAAATTCCTTGTATTTACTTCTATAAAAACAGAAACAATTTCACAAAAATCCATCGAAACTCCGATGCAAAACTGAGAAGCTTAATCATCCCCCCAAAATTACTTTCCTTTCCACTGCTGACGCACTGATGGGATCAGATTCTTGGAGCTGCAACAAGAAAATAAACAGCCAAGAATGAGACGAGGGGAAATTTCAGAAAGAAAGAACAGAAGGGAAGTAAAAGAAAAACTAATAGATGTCTGCAAACTACCTCCGCCAATTGTAGCTTCAGGCAGCCGCTCGATTGAATACTTGTGCTGAGTGATGTACATGATCGGAACACCAGGGATCTGTTCATCAACCGCCATATTTAAGCACAGCAATTACCATATTTATGCACAGCAATTAAACAACTAAATCAACCAAATAGGAAAGTATTATATCTTTGTTATACCTTGCGTATCCTTCGCTTCAGATCTCGATCACATGTAGCAACAATGTAGCATTTATGCTGTTTCAAACAAACATTTCACACAATTTGGTCAGCAAAATGAATATGAGGGATGCCACAAAGCAATCTGGTGACACCCAGAGCATTTTTCATGAAGGCCACACACCATGGCAAATGTGTTTCCACTTCATTAAAGCTTATAACACTAAGAAAATAATGTAGTACTATTCCAATTCGGACCTGATGGAGGAATTAAAAGTTTAAGGAACCCACAAAAATAGATGCGTTTTGCAACAAAATATTAAGTCTTCCATTGATTTGGCAAACGAGAAAAATATTGAGTAGTGGCGATTGTGGAAGCGCCCTCTGTCCAACGATATTAAGTCCCACCTTAGGTCCTTAAGGTACATAACCATTATGCAACGACCACAGTGACGGATTTGGTCAACACTACCACACAATATTCTTATTACCGCAAGAAAGCATTTTCTTTTTTCATTGAACTAGATGAATTGCTCCTCCGGTTTTCTTCATACGCCATCAAACTGTGTCCCTTTAGTTCATAAATTTCATCTCTCTTGTTTTCTCCCTTTCTAACTACCACATTATATCTCTTAGACTAGTAACAATGATAACTGACCATAGCTGACCTATATCCTAGAAACAGAAATAGACCTTATCTAGCTAATATGTAGGGGACAGACAGAATAATCATACCTGGGTAATTCTATCAACAATACAGTCATCAACATAAGTTCCTTTATGAGTACAGGGGAGTCTGTCAAACCGAGGATCTTTTGCAATCCTGTTTGTAAGAGAGTAACAAAGTAAGAGTATAGTGAAGATAACACTTGGTACCCACGAAGACCAACACAGCGAAATCCTAAAGACTTATCAACAAGTAATTCTTCGACATAATCATAAAGATACCATGTGAAAATATTGGAAAGAAGCAGCTGGACAGTTGAAATGATAATATGGTTAATACCCTAGCTGAAACATATATACTTCACAATGGACGTTAAATTATGCTGGTAAAATCTCGATAACAAGAGAAAGCAAAATTATCGAACCATACAACTGACTCCTACTTTCACTAAACTTTTTTTTTTTTTCCCCCTTTTCGTAGAGAACATAACCTGATAGTTTCAACTTTCAACTTCCAATGCAATGTTAAACTATGGGATTACCGTATAATCTTACTCATTTCTAGCATGCTAAATGCTTGTTTTCTTCATTTGAAAGATAATATTGCAGTTATAATAGTAAAAAAATGCATGCATTATCTGGTTCACATGGTTTCGCTTCTAACCCTTGGTTTTAAGAAGCTTGGGGTAGCCGACGTTTCTCAGCACAAATAGCGTTTCCGTGTTTCGGAGGAAGAAACACGTTCCAATGATGATGGGAACTCGTTCCTAACCTATACAGGAACTTAAGCCCAAAAAGGTGAATACAATAGGCTAGAATACGTACAGACTGGCGATGGCGATCCTCAGCGACACATATATAGGCTAGAATTTGTTGTCAATCTATATGTAAAAAACATATATATATATATATATATATGTATATCTATGTGCATAGTGTTATGCATAGTAGAAGACAAAAAATAACATTATTTTAAAGAAGTGGAAACCAATATTGTTATCCATTGATGGGAATTTCTAAGTTTTGCAATTTTAGTGGTAGAATGATTTATTCTTTTCATTGTTATCCATTGATGGGAATTTCTAAGTTTTGCAATCTTAGTGGTAGAATGATTTATTCTTTTTGACCTTTAAGTTTTAACTATATAAGAAAACATAAAAATATTTATAATTTTAACTAAACGCTCCCGACGGTGCTCCCACACTTCTATGATTATCCGCTCCCCTGCCCCCGCTTCATTCAACTAAGTTCTAACCTATATACCTGATTGAAGAGGGGAAAAAAATGAATTTTCCAACTAGACCCAGGAGAAGTATCCTGAAGAATCACAGGAAATACCTTAGAGCAACGCGATACTTCTGACCTAGCTTCTCAAATTCTGCCATCACACAATCCGTTATACAAGGAGTACCTGTGTTACCAAAGGGTAGTAGGAGATAAGTTTAAAGTTTTAGCAAAATGCACATGTTGTGTCGCTTAACGACAAGAAACAACACATAGCAGCAAAAGAGATACAAGTGCCACAAGGCTGTTGACTCTGAAAGCTGAAGTACTATACAATGACCTCGATAATAACTAGGATACTGTTAAGCTACCGGCTACCCAAAGGACTTGTGGGAAAACAACATACTAGTGACGAAGAGTATGAAAAGCACTAACTTACATTGCACATATAAGCAGTCCATCATTCCTTTCTCCAAATCCAACTACACCAAAGTTATACCAAATAATAAGTTAATTACAGTATAACAAGTTAAACACTCAACAAAAAGACTGGTCTAATTTAAAATAAACAAACTTGGAGTAAACATCTATACTATTGAATATTACCACAAATTTTTTCAGAAAAGTACAAACTTATATACGATACAAAGTTACAAACACCTGATGGCAATTCACGTGATTCTAAATTTACCAACAATTTGCATGAAATCCATGGGGTTGCTAAGAAAATGGGAAAACAAGTCGCACAGAATCTTGCGATAATGTGTCTTGGGTGTTCTCCTTCAGTAACAGGGGAGATGAATTGCATTCCAAAATCCAAACTAATAAAACAAACACATATATGCAAGGAAGGACTTTAACTATAGACCATTTACTTCTTCAAGGGAAAAAATCATCATGTCGTGTCTTTGTCCAATATATAGGGCAAAATCTCATCCTTCTTTTCAAAACCCATTTTACATTGGATTGAAGACAATTTCAAATGACATTATCAAACACTATCTTTTCCCACCTTAGACCCAATGAAAAATTAAATTCATCCATTCTCCATAACTTTTAACACGCATCAAACACTGTACCGAAAAGAATTATCAAATCCACATGATCAAATTAAAAATGCACACAGAACGACGACAGTGTTTTCAAACACTCACTTTATTCTGGATAGAATGATTGAGGAAGTTGGTATCAACCAAAACCCGATAAGGCGGCCCCAGTGCAGTGTTATGGTTGAAGAAGAGAGCAGATGAAACATATGGCCTGCACCATATAAACGGCAATAGATGTTGAATTATTTACCTCTAAAATATCTTTTCTTAGTATACCTATGCAAAAAAAAAAAAAAAAAAAGCCTAGAAAAAAATAATAGGCCTTACACATTTCTGGGAAGATTTTCCTTGTGCAAATCCTTCCTTTTAGGGTTGAAAACCACTTCGTTGTGCCTAACTACACAGAAAGTGCGGCAATTGTAAGCACAACACAAATCAATATATGGATATATGTGTGCCTACACGCACAGAGAGAGACAGAGAGAGATTAACTTACTGTTTAATTGCTTTAGAGGTGACGAGCTTCTTCATAACCGCGAATTTGGGTGCTTTCTTTGCTCTTCCCATCTCTGTTTCGCTGCGATTGACCAGTACAACACCTTTACGAGTCGAGTTCGGACAGGATTTTTGGGAAACCCTAGAGAGAATGAGGAGGATGTTTTAATATCGGCCTTTTAATACACTTTTGGAGGGCCCAATTCGCACCGAAAACCCTACGTGGAAAAGGAAACTCACCCGCTAGAGATCAACTTGATCTCCGCCCAAGCCTCAAGCCACCCTCAGCTAACCTACGCCATCGCATGGGTCGATCCGGCCTTCAAGCTCAGAACCCGAGCCCACCCAATCGGGGCCGAAAACCCTACGTGGAACGAGAAGTTCCTCTTCCGAGTCAGCTCCAAATTCCTCAACGGCGACACGTCCGCCGTCTCCGTCGAGATCTACGCCGTCGGTTTCATCAACGACCCTCTCATCGGCACCGTCCGTTTCCTCCTCAACAGCCACCTCTCCGGCGTTCACCGTCGTCCACGTGCGCCGTCCCTCCGGACGTTTTCAGGGAGTGCTCAACATCGCCGTTACTGTTCTGGACGGGTTGGAGTTGGAGCTGTTGCTGGTTCATCTCCGGCGATTTGTTTTCGAGACCTCATGGAGAACAATCGCCGTCGCCGGCGGAGGAAAGGATCGGAGAAGAGCGACGGTGAGTCGTGTGATTTGTCTGCCGGAGGGGATTCGACAACGTCGTCGACGGAGTTGAAGGAGTGGAACTGGGAGAGGGGAGAGAAGAAGGCGGGGAAAGGAGGTTTGGTAACGGACGGTGGAGGATTGCTCTGCGGTTCGGTGAAGGTTCATGTGAGACCGTACGATCACAACCTCCGGTTTCTGGCGGGTTCGCATCTGCATAAGGAGAACTGATCAGTTTGTTTGATTAAAGGTTGAGATCAAATTTCGCATCAGCATTTGTGGGGACAATCTAATGGATGGACGGTCGAGATCGTCCTGGTAAATGGACTCTTGTTGTTGTTTGACTGTACAACTTTCGATTTCCTTAAGGAAATCTGGAAATCTGAAAGGGCCTTGGTAGTTGGTACAAAACATCAAAGAAAAACATGAAAATACATCCAATAAGATTCATCCGGTACACTGAGGATCTCATCCGTTTTAGATGTATTTTCATGTTTTTGTTTCATGTTCTAAACCTTTTCCCAAATTCCGGCGTTATTGGTCTTTTTTTTGAAATAAGTCAATTCTATTCATAACAAACGCATTACAGATTTCATCACGAAATACAAGAGTGAACCAAAACTATCACAATCTAGATGCGAGCGCATACAAAAATTAGCATGCACAATGGCACCCCTGCCAAAGGCAGACCAACAATTAGGTGGCTGGGCGAAGAACCAGCCATTGAAAGGGTAGTAGAGATCTCGAGGTAGGGAAAATAGCTCAAACTCGACGCTCAGCTCAAGATGAAATCGACGGATCTGATATCCACTCGCCTGCCCACTCATGACTGAATGACAACACCAATGACAAACATGACGCCGACGAGCCTATGCTGCCACAAGCAGGGGCGGACCCAAGAAGAGGTAAGGGAGGTCAATTGACCACGCTAGATTAAAATTTTCTACAGACGTGTACATATATTTCTGGATATTTTGGTAATTTTGCCCCAAGACCCTGCACTCGATTCACTGGATCTTGCCCCAAGACATGAAATGTGTACAACCTTTGTAGATTCTTGAACCCACTAATAGGAAATCCTGCGTCCGCCCTTAGAAGACAAGGAGGAGAGGCGGCTTGGAGCAAGCCCCACACCAGATCTCAGCCAATCCTTGAATTTGTCGATCGGGTCAAGAAGCAGAACAACGGGTATGAGGAGGATGAGAGGTGTAGAGGAGGAGATGGAGATGGGGCAGCCCCCCAGGGCGAACGAAATCCTAGCTGCTGGAAACTTTCTAGAGAGAAGGGGGAGAAAAGATAGAGAGAGAGAGCGACCCGTAAATTTGCGGTATTGGTCTAATAGTTGTTATTTTTTTATTTAAAGTCTGCGATTGAATTTTAATCAAAGTCAAATTGCAATGTTAGATTATTGATCGCTCTAATACCGTGCATTGAATAATCTGAAATCGATAATCTGACAATTGTGTAGAATGGAGACAAGTACGGATGTCGAACCTTATAAAGTAGCTAGTTTTTTTTTTTTTTTTGGGAATTAATACTAGAAAAAGTGCTGAATGATAAGCATACAAATATGTAATATTTGTGGGCTTAAGTTCTCAAATTTGATCTATTTATTATGTTTATTATTAATTTTTGGAAGATATTGCGCATAAGGTTTGTTTTGAGTGTTTCAGGTTAGAACAGTGTAAAATATGGTACATTTGCTGCGGGGAACATGCCACACCGGATCATTTTGAAGGGCAAAAGTTGCTGGAAACTTTGATGAAATAAAAAAAAGAAAAGAAGGAATAAAAAAATAAAAGTTGGTATGATGCTGTGGGCTGGGAATTGAAAATTGTAAAGAAATTGCGGAGCGCAGTTGATACCAGATTATGTCCTACGGATGCTTGCTAAAGTCAATAAATTACATGAAATATACCGTTTTATTCCCGGTATTAAAATAAGAAATTTGACTATTCCGGCACTTCAATCGGACTCCGTTTTGGAAATTAGTCGAGAGCATCGCAAACACTAGATGCACATATATATGTGCAACATTTAATTAACGGCAAATTGCTTTTCATAAGCAATTGATTATTAAAAGGGAATCTCAGTGGAGGATTATTCAAAGGAGAAAATCAGTGGAGGAATTCAGCACCCCAAGCCACGTGTTGGCTTCATGCGCGTCCGATTGGGCTCTGGTTTGATCTCATTTGTTGATCTATCCTTCACATTACCAAGAGTGCGCAAAGCACCCAATTATTTTCCTAAGCTCCATGTGCTGCCGAGACATGGAATGATGGGCAAATAAACAAATGTCCAATTTGGATCTCAAATTACATTTGTTTA